>JBBPNN010001141.1:0-11756 GCA_038090935.1 Hortiboletus campestris
AAGCTACTGTACACAGAGTATCTAAGAGTATATATATGGAGGAGAGTACAGTAACTAACCAAATCCTATAGGACCATTAATTTGAAATGCGCCCCATGCTACTAGTACTACAACATTGCCTGTTCTCGCTGAACGTCACACTCAATCTTCTGGCCGACCTAAGGTTCCCATCGGAGGTGAAGTATTTCCCTGCACAACATCCCTTGACTTACTCCTTGTCCTCTTCAGGTCTCTTGCTTCAAACTCCCACTCTCGGTGCTGTTGCCTTTCATGCCATGCCAACGAATTCAAGCAAGGTCTCCGTCTAGCATGCGAAGCAGCCATTCAGTGAGCATGTATTTAAAGAATGATTTCTTCAAGTTGGATGTTGCCCTCACCCAATTATTCACCACTTGTTGGTCACTTTCAACTTCCTTTCAACTCTGCAATAACCATCACACTCACTCATTGCCCTTAGGTCCAGTATGGACCACAAAAGCAAAGTGAAACGAAAAGTGAAAAGTGAACTCTAGGTCACATGTGAACACCCTGTGACATTGTACTGCCATATGGAATCAGCCAGATTCCCTCTGTCACTCCCAAAGTCTGATCAGTGATAAGAACTCAGACTGCTACTACAATGGATCCAGAGGCACAAGCCTCATTTCAGATAGAATGCCACCGCCGCCTAGCTGTTCTCGTCTCCCTCCTCGCTGCCCAAGTCACATATTATTACCATCTCCTGTTTTTGAACACCGCTGCACTGATTCCTTATCATACATCCATCCTGACAGGTGAAGGGTGGGTACTTGAGCTACTCAATGGCCATCCCAATAGGATCCAGACATGCTTAGGTGTCAATCTCGATGTCTTTGACCAGCTGGGGCGTGTATTGAGACAATGTGGCATTTTGGACTCACGAAATGGAATATCAGTTGAGGAGAGCTTGGCATTTTCTTGTATACATGTGTCACTGGCCTATCATCTCGACATTTTGGAGAGCAATTTCAACACTCAATGAATACAATCTGCAGGTCAGAATCCTTTGTTCACTCCACATTTTCCCACATCTGATGCTTCAAATCAGATACTTCAAATGGATGATTTTTTTTCTTTTCGAGTGCACCTTTCTACACCTCCCAGGTTCAATTTCCAACAGAAGATACCCAAATCTCTGTTGTAATCACTGAAGATCCCCGTTTTCATTTCTTTCGTGACTGCATCAGTGCAGTAGACGGCACCCACATTCATGCTTTCACATCCGTCAACAACCATCCCTATATGCGCAATTGGAAGGGTTATCTATCCCAAAATTGCCTATTCATCTGTGATTTTGACTTCCTCTTTGTTTATGCACTTACTGGCTGGGACGGCTCAACTGCAGACACCAAACTATGGCATGACACTCATATGCATGACTTGGAGATACCGCAAGGAAAATACCTCCTTGCTGACACAGGGTTTGGGACCTGTGACACCCTTCTAGTGCCATATCGGGGGGTTCAGTATCACTTGAAAGAGTGGCGTCAAGCCAATCTGAGGTACGAGATCTGATTCTACCAATCAAAACATCTGTGGGTACTCACAATGGTTTTCAGGCCATGAACAAGAGAAGAACTATTTAACTTACAACACGCTGCACTTTGCAACGTGATTGAGCGCATTTTTGGCGTTCTAAAGTGCCAATTTCGTGTCTTGCAGATACCCCCCGAGTACAACATGCATATCCAAGCACGGCTTCCACTTGCACTTTGCGCCATTCACAACTTCATCTGACATTATGATCCAGATGCTTTTTTCGACCCAGAACTTGGAGGACAGGACCCCCCAGTGGATGATGGGGACCAACTCCCAGGTGGTGGCTTGGGCCTTGGTGAGGGGCCGGCAGATGCAGCAGAAAGAAGACGCACAGACCAACGCCATGATAACATTGCACAAGAGATGTGGATTGATTATCAGGAGGAGCTTGCACATTGCGACCTGTAGGCTGTATCACATGTCATGTACTACCGGTGTATGTATACCATATTGCACATCATAGACCAGATCATATTGATCGCAGACTCAATCGTATAGCATATCGTACCACGCACAACAACATAGAATTGTACATATGTGATATAGTTACATCAAAGTCATGACAATGTACAACTGCGATTCAATTGTTTATGGTCATAATGTCAAATCCCCAAGCCTGACAAGCAATTTCAATCTCTGACAACCTGTGATTCAACCACGCCTCCCTCGATTCTTCGTCAAGTTTCCGGAATATAATCACGTGATTTTTGTTCTTGTCAAGCGCGAGAAAGTCGCTGACATCGAGTCTCTGCATTGGTGTGAGCTCAATGTGTTGGTTGAGGATATCGATAGCAGCGCTAAGATTGTCGATGGGTGGGGAAGGGGGGGCCATGGTACAGGTGAAATCCTTTACTGCGGCAGTGATCTCCCGCATTGCCACACTGCCTGCTTGCTGTGCCATTGCCGTCATGGAAGCAGGGCGCGATCTTTTGCGTGAGCCATTTGCTAATGACTCAGAGGCAGGTGATTTTCTCTTTGTATGGCTAACACTTGTGAGTGCAGATGGAGCGGGTGTGGTTCCAATCGGCTGTTCAACGAAGCTGGATGGTGTTGATGGGGGAAGGGTGTTCGGATTGGTAGACGAAGGTGCTGAGGCCTGGTTCCTCAGCTGGTTGGCACTGGTGTCATTACCAATTTCATCTGTGGCAGAAAACAGCTGCTGGAGATTGAGGGGACCACCAGTAACGGCTGGTGGGTGGACAGAGCCATGAGCACCTGCTCCATTGGCTGATTCAGGTAATGGCTGGCGATTGGTGGGGGGACGCAGAGTGTGTTGCCCCCAGCTCTTGTCAGGCATCAACGCCTCAATTAAATGGTAGTGGACAAAGCCCTTAGTTTTGAAGGGCTTTGCACTCAGATTAGACTATACGATCCAAGTCAGTGATGCGATCCCCCACTTGTTTGATACTCATCACAATACCTTAACATATCTGGTCCATATATCTTTTTGTCCGAGGGAGATCCCTGCCCCGTCCTTCTCACTGTATGAGAAACCAGACACATTGTTCTTGAGATTGAAAACCGCCTCATACTGCTTCTTCATCTATTTGTTTTGTTAGCTACCACTTCAATAAATAGAGAAAAAACTTGCCAGTTGGTATCTACACTCACATGATTCAGCATCTTTCACCCCACCCTTCTTGACAGTAAATCTGGTCACCATGAGAGATGATGCTGCCGTCCAGGTAACTTTCTTGAAGTTTCCATCACCACTCTTGGGTAATTCAGTGATGAGAAACTCGAGAAGTGCCATGGTTTCTTCCTCGTTCCAGTGGGCTGCCTTCTTGCGAGCTTTTGAATGGTGACTGTCTCCCAAGTGGAGAGGATTGACGATTGGTCTGTGAGAGCGCAAAAAGCAGGCTGACAATGCTCTGCTAGAGTCAGACATCATGGTGGTGATAGGACGTCATTGCATCGCTGTGTCGCTGAGTTGCTACAGACCCCCTGAGGGGAATCTGGCTGATTTCATGTGGCAGTACAATGTCACAGGGTGTTCACACGTGACCTAGAGTTCACTTTTCACTTTGCTTTCACGGTCCATACTGGACCTTAATCTCTATTTAGAGACTTTGCACACCTTCCTTACCACATCAATTCTTTTTCATGTCTCTCGACTCTTGACCTTGCCTCATTTCCTCAGACCATTTGCTAATACCCATTACTTACCTTGTTTTCCATTTCTTTCTAGCCTCTTTACAAGCCCGATTACATCTAATTCATCATAGATTATGGTCAAGGTTTCTGAAGAGATGTGATCTCTATCTGGAGGCCATGTAATGCATGTCCATCGTCCAAGTGAAAAAGTTCAGGTGATGCAAGGTAAGCAGAATTGCTGATTGTGCTATTCAACCATTGATTGTTTGGCAGAGGACGACAAGCTGTCATATCCATGACACTCTTAAGTCCATCTCTGGCCCTCCAGGCACATCTCCACTCTTCCATGAGCAATCTCCAGCATTATCTCGCCAACTCTGTATCACCTGACCTCCGGACCTTTTCTCTGTTTCTCCGTCTTCTCTAAACCTCTAATTACGATACTCTCTTGTTCCACATTAGTATTAACTCTGCCTTCTAGTTACCTCTGACCTGTGCAAGCACAGCTTCAGCACTTGTGTCGCTGGAGCGCAGCACTGGCTTTCTTACCTCCCGTCCTCCATCTCCATAATCTGTTAATAATCCTATGTACCTCCAACGTATATAAACTCTTAGATACCCTCTGTACATTAGCTTGATTATCAACTTGGATAGCTCCTGTCTATTCTCCCTTCATTACCTTTGCCCTCCAAAATCTGGGACAACTGTATGAACAGTAAGGGCATAGCACATATGCTGAAGCCAAGTCCCTTTTGATCAGACGAACCTCCAGAGTTCTGGAGTTGTCACCAGGAGTTGCACAGTCCTAACACAAGCAAGCAAAGGCCACTCACAAAGAGGATGCTTTTTCCAAAGCTAAAATGCATGAACAACGTATCCGCAAGTGTGACCAAGCAGCAAAGGCAGCTCAACAGGATCTCTCCCAGGTGCAACCTACCAAATGTCAAGGTATGAATGATGATGTCCCCACTGTGGTTGATCACTCAGTACGTCCCCATTCTCATTATTAACCATTCCATGTAGCTACGATTTGTCCTTTGTAGTTCTTTTCTCGCTTAACTG
Organism: Hortiboletus campestris; assembly: GCA_038090935.1. NCBI lineage: Eukaryota > Fungi > Basidiomycota > Agaricomycetes > Boletales > Boletaceae > Hortiboletus > Hortiboletus campestris. The sequence goes on from JBBPNN010001141.1 coordinate 4,714, forward strand.
GTGGCCATGGTATGGATTTGACCCACATGAACCTTCCAAACCCTCCACTTGTTGCACGTCAGGGCACTATCCCCCCGATTCCTGCCAGATTGGGCCATAGCAGAAAAGTAGAGGTATTTACCATGTGCAATTGGTTCCCTCACAATGACTGACCTGTCCAAACAGCTCCCACCATGTTTTGGCACTGGTGGCCCTAAACCATTGCGCCGCACTGAGACACTGCTTGTTCTCCCCAGTGCCATAACCACAGACACATTGGCATGCAAGAGGCCACATGAGCCCACTCCTGATCTTGGACAGGAGAAAGAGTAAGTCACGAAGACGACATCCAATAATATGTTGACTCGAGTTCCAGGTCCCACCCAGAAGACCAACCACTCCCAAGAAAGCGAGTGCACCATGTCATCGAGAGCGACGATGACAAACCCTCAGTGGGTGCAAAGGCAACAGCTAAAATCAAACCCACAGTGATCAGGCCCAGTGAACGCCAAGTCACTGATACCCCTGGTCTGTCTGTTGGCAGGCTGAGGGCAGTTGCGCCGCTGACCCAATCCACTGCTTTGAATCGCAACAGAGGCAAGTCTTCAGCAGGTGGTCCAAAGCCTCATCCAAGGGCTGGTGATTATAATGGTCCCACATGTCGCACCCTTGACACTGCTATTGAATTCTATCATGCCATTCTGCTGACAGAGATCCCTTTCCCTCAGCTGCATGTAGAAGTCAAGTGGGAAAAGTCAGCTTGGGACTTAAGCTGCCAGTTCTATCATGGGACCGACACCGAATACAATCCAGACATTGTTAAGCTGGCAAGTGATTCCTTTGTCTAACATGACGCAAACTAATTATCATTCAGATCACAGTGAGGGCTTCTAATCTGTGTGGACAATTCAAAACCAAAGCACACTCAATTGTTGCAACCACATTTGGGTTTGAATCAAGTGCCAGTGCCACTGCACAAGAGTCAAACTGCAACCTTGTTACTGCACTCAAGTCCCACTCAGCATTTATCTTCCACGTAAGTCCATTTACTTCCAGACATGCCTGGCTTACACTTGTGGTCCAACATCCAGGAATTTCGACCACCCCTCGTTGGTATCTACCGAAACAAAGGAGTTCAGCAGGTCATCAATGAAGTCTTATTCAAGAACAAGACTGACAAAGGAATCAAGTGGCCTGAATACTATCAGCCATTCCCTATTGCAGGATATGCTTTGGCATTCGCGGTAGTAGGAGTCTTGTGGTGGTCATGAGATCATACTTACCGTTATGTACCCAGGTTGAGTGTGCCATTGACAAATGGGCATCCGGATTGTGTGAACGGATCACATTCACTGAAGAAGTCTACATGCCTATTTACAATGCACATATAGACAACCTGGAATTCTTCCACAAGAGTACCCAGATGCTGAACATCCTGCCAATGATCATGAGGCAGGTGTATGGCAACAGAAAGTAAGTATTTTTGTTAACCTTTGTGCAAACACTCACCCATTGCAGGTTGCATGCAGGTGTTCCAATTGCTCGACCTGTGAACAACATCACTATATCTGCTGCAGTGATTAATGATGCGATCAATGAATTTGATCTGGAGCATAAGCAGGGTACTGATGAGAAACAAGACGATGGAGTGTCAACCAACAAAGTGGATAACTGGCAGGATAAGGTTGAAGAGGCAGGGCATGACTCAATGGGTTGAACTGGGTAAGTAGTGATGAAGTCTGAGTCGTGCATTGGGGCTATGGTTGGAATTTGGCAAGTGTTTCATTGTGACTGATAGACACATAGTACATATATGTACCCACTATAAGATGCAATATAGTTCATTGTAGTATCTGTAGACAATACCATGGCGTGCTACAGTTTGCTACATAGAAGTGTTGTAAGTCGAAGCAGCTACATAGTACATTATAATGGGGGGAAATCTATGGACTCTACAGGTACTATACATAAGTGCTACAAAGTACAAAGTAGCTTTTTGCTTTTTCCTGATGTAGTGAAACGTGTATCACATCTTATGACACAATGATGTCATAGTCTAGACCAAAGATAAGAATAGCTTATCTAATAATGGTGAGTAATATGAATAGCATAAAGATAAGGTCATAGACCATTCTAGAATCTGGTATCAGGAATGAATATTAAAATATGAAATACCAGAATTCTCAACACAATCCAGTTGATAGCTAGTTGTACATAGCTAGAGTGTATTCATTTGGCAGGATATCCAATATTATGACATAATGCTACTTATGTCACACAGTCATCAGAGAATACCATGCCCCCAGACCCAGTTTTTTCATGATGGAGCCACAGGGGCAAGGATCTGCTACCATACACACGGGCCTCACATGGGTCTGGAACAATGGATAGCACCTTTTGTTGAAATTGCCTGTTGGGTCCAATTAGAGAGAGAAATTATTGAACCTCCCATAGTCAATAGGTTGGTTGGAACCTACTGTGCATTGAGTAATAAAGTCTGGTAGTTGCCCAGACAGAGCTTAAATAGCTAGTACCAGGAGGAGTACTAGCTCAGGCCTTTTGCTCAGTTGGTTTATGCACCAGAATTCCAATACCTTTGATAGTGTACACATAGCGAGTATGTATGCGCAATGTAAAGCGAAAGAGTAAACAAAGACATGCTAAAACTATGCACCAAGATGGATATAAAGAATCTGTTGATCGGGGGGTACATTCACAGATTTCATCGTCTTGTTCAGCGTGAACGCTGCACAGGTATGATCAAGACAGCCAGACTTGTCCACCATGTGTCTATAGAAAGTCAACGTGATCTTGTTCGTCTCACCATCGTCCACCGCCCACATCGTCCCAATCACAGATCGGAACCCAGCAAACTGCATCGCCAACGCGAGATGGATGGCCTTGTCTGGACTTTCCTCATCTCCAACAGTCGTATGACATGCAGAGAGATATGCAAACTCTGGATTCTTCAAATCACAGCCGATGATGTGTTGGATTGTAAAGTGCCCATCACGCAATGCAAATGCGGACTTGAAGGGTTTCTGCGGATTTGGGAGACCATGACACGCAAGGTGTACCCAATCGTTCTTGCCGAGCTCTTCAACCACTCTGAAAATGCGAGATTCCTCTCCATCTATATGCGTGAATGTGGCGAGGCCGTCGACAAGCTGACCAATGTTTTCCAGTTCCGCCCCGACCGAAATCAGTTCATTCTCGCCAACAGCTTTGGCTTGGCCGATGGCAATGAAGCACTTCTGTCGAGTTGCAGAACTCAATGGGTCAAGCCGTCTAGCTCGAATGAGGGCACTTAGGGTGGGGGTGTAGGACAAGATGTAGATTTCAGGGAGGTTCCTCTGACCCTTCCTAAAAGGACCAGCAGCATGCAAGGGAAGCACAGAGAACTTGGCAGTGGGACACCACCATATGCGTGATTGAGATGGATGGGTTGTTTGGAGAACATCAACGATGGGCGAAACGATCTGATCCCAAAGTCTGCGTAAGAAGCCTGCGAGCTCTCTCATGACGTCAACCCTTTTTGCGCGCTCAGTCAATTTACAGAGCTCCGTTGACAGGTCTTGAACACCTTCCTGCGTGATCTGCAATGGAATATGGACAGGGTCATGGTCAAGTAGGACGATGAGTGCGTCACAGCTATACTTGCTCGCATTGACGATGATGACTGGTCCGCCACTGGCTGCATGTTGGAGATCAGGGAAGAGCGGAAGAAGAAGGAAATGAGAGAGACCAGGTAATGCGCAAACACTGGTTACAACCCTGTGCATGGCAACATTGAGATGACACAGGCGTTCATGCTGACCTGGGCTAGGTGAATTGAGGGCATTGTGAATGAGCAAGGCGACCCGCGTGAAATCGTCTGCCAGCGTCTTTCCTGCCAGGCCAGATATGATGAGATCATCAAGCGGGAAATGGAGACGGGTAAGCTGGGTCCAAAAGACACCGCGGCCTTGCTCAAGCAGTTTGACTGCACGGCCAGGAGCACGTTGATGAAGACAGGCCGAGAATGTGTCCACTGCGAGTGACGACGTGTGCTTCTTGAGGATGGAAAGATGTTGAGGCAATGATGGGAGAGTGGCCAGATGTTCAGTGAGTAATCGAAGAGAGGTTTTATATGCGAGAAGGATGGTAGGATGATACAAATGGTGAGCTATACGGATCCATTTTCTAGTGGCAGAGAGATCTGCAGAAGAAATGATTTGGGACACACGTGTGAGTTGAGTGTAGAGATTGAACACCTCCTCCTTATCCTTCATCTGCCTCAAACGTATGAACCGATCATGGAAATAGCCTGCAAGGTTGTCCAAGGAGCTGGCTCGAAGAGAGTGCCCTTGTGGGCAAAGGTCAAGCGCTTCTCGGCCGAGGACAATAGCCTCGTTGAGGTCCTTGATTGCTCTGAGCTGCTTGTACCGAGCAGAGAGCCTAAGTGCAAGGTTGTTCAAAGACGTCAATCAAAGTGGGTGTCCTTGTGGGCGAAGGTTGAGTGCTTCTCGATCGAGGACAATGGCCTCATCGAGGTCATTCATTCTCCCAAGCTGGTTGTACTGAGTGGAGAGACGAATTGCAAGGTTGACCAAAGACGTCGACCGAAGTAGGTGTCCTTGTGGGCGAAGGTTGAGCACTTCTCAATCGAGGACAATGGCCTCGTTGAGGTCCTCCCTTCCCCCCAGCTGCTCGTACTGAGTGGAGAGATCAACCGCAAGGTTGTTCAAAGACGTTGACCGATCTGGGTGTCCTTGTGGGCAAAGGTCAAGTGCTTCTCGAGCGAGGACAATGGCCTCGTTGAGGCTCTCCATTCCCCCAAGCTGCTGGTACCGAGTGAAGAGACGAACTGCAAGGTTGTTCAAAGACGTTGACCGATCTGAGTGCCCTTGTGGGCGAAGATCAAGTGCTTCTCGATCGAGGACAGTGGCCTCGTTGAGGTCCTCCATCCGCCCAAGCTGCTTGTACCAAATGAAAAGACAAATTGCAAGATTGATCAAAAACCTCGACCATTCAGGGTGGCCTTGTGGGCAAAGGTAGAGTGCTTCTCGGTTGAGGATGATGGCCGCATCAAAGTCACTCGTCCCTCCAAATTGCTTGTAGCGACTGTAGAGATGACTTGCAAGGTAAGTCACAGTGTCAGATCGCTTGGGGTGGCCGGGTGGGCAAAGTTGCAGTGCTTCATATCAAGCCTCTTACTGACGGTTCTCAAAATGAGAATTGCACTAGCAGATAATGACTATTCCAAGAGTGGGAAACTAGATACAGAGGGACCGACTACTTATATAGTGCTAGACGAAGAGACCATGAGGAAAGCATGAGGTATGACGTAGCTAATAGAATGTGATAGGATTGTCTGGAAGGAATCTGTGAGTCTGTGAAGAGATGATAGATGTGAAATGTGAAATGTGAAGAAGTGAAAAGGTGAAATAGAGGAGAAATAAAAGTGTCTCTGACATTACCCTCCTTTTAAGGGGTGTTGTCCGCAACATCGCACATATCGTTGGTGAAATTCTTGTTTATGTATCCTTTTCTGAATTCGAGGAAATCAGGATCGGAGAAGAGAGGAGAGGAAGTGGGGAGAGGAATTCGTTCACAAATAGGACAAATGCAGCGAGAGTCTGGGATATCAGCATGGTATCTCAACTGCATTTTCTTTTGAGGACGAGGAGCTGTAGGATGAGAGCGATGGAACGCCGTTATAGATTGCTTGGCGTTAGTTAGCTTGTCACCTGCAATCCATTCGTTCTCTTCCGGAGGGAATCCCTTCCATGAGACGAGGTATTCAATTTTATTTCGTCGTTCTCGCGAAGCGACGATCTCTTCTATTTCCTGTTCTTCTACTCCATTGATCAGATCAGGTAGGGGTGGCGGAGCGATCTTCTGAGAAGGGAATTCAGCTGGCCGATAAGGATGGAGAAGACACTCGTTGAAAACAGGGTGAATGTTGCGCCACTTAGGATCAAGTTTTAATCGATAAGCCGATGGTCCGACTTTCTCGATCACTTTGAACGGTCCATATCATTTATCTCCGAGTTTCTTCGATGGTCGATCAGATCAGATATTGGTACCTTCAAGAAGTACTAAATCTCCTTTGTTGTATTCGATCGACAATCGGACTTTTCGATCGTGGAACCTTTTCATATCGGCCGACGCGTGCTCGAGTGATTCCTTAGCAAGCTTAAATGTGCCTTGCATCATCTCGACGAATTCCTTGGCAGACTCGTTGCGAACCTGTTTACGATGCTCTCCTCGGATGTTCGGCTGTTGGCCAAAGTTGAGCATGAATGGGGAGTAACCGCTGGTTGACGTGGGTTTTTGGTTATGGGCGAATTTGGCAAGGGAAAGCCATTCGACCCAGTCATTTTGCGGGTGGTTTGTATAGAGTCAGAGGTACTGTTCGATAACAGCATTGTACCGCTCTGTTTGTCCATCTGTTTGGGGATGGAAGGCCGTGGACGAATTGCCTTCGATCTTTAGGAGTGAATATAGTGCCTCCATGAAGGACGACACGAATTGTGGACCGCGGTCTGAGATTATCTTTTGTGGGGTGCCGTGGAGTTTGAATATGTGGTCACGGAAGATGGTAGCGACTCCTTTGGCGGTGATTTCGGTGGTAATGGGGAATAAGCGGATCATTTTGGAGAAACAATCTATGATCGTGAGGATAGCGTTCTTTCCTTGTGATTCGGGTAGAGGACCGATAATGTCAACGGAGATGATTTCCCAAGGGGCTTGTGGTATTGTGTTAGGTTGTAAGGGGGTTTTAGTGGATTGAGAGTTGGGTTTTGTCTTTTGACACTTATCGCATCCAAGGACATATCGTTCAATGTCCTTTCAAATCGTGGGCCAATAGTATTTGGCCATTATAAGATCTCATGTGTGGCGGATTCCAGGGTGACCAGCGAGAGGGTGATCATGGTTCTGGATAATTATTTTCTCACGTAGGATATCATCCTTAGGAATGTACATAAGATCTTTATAGAATACTATCTTATCGATCTCTTTCCATGGGGTTCCTTCCTTGGAAAGTCCTTTGATCGTGTATCGTTCTCGCTTGTGTTGGA
>JBBPNN010001142.1:0-11753 GCA_038090935.1 Hortiboletus campestris
ACCTTGCTTCAGGTTTACTATCCGTGGAGATAAGATTGGTTGTCTGGTAAGTGTTTCTTAGCATTTCTACTGATCTTATCTAGAAAGAAGACAATGTCTATAAGAGAATTCCATAACTGCTGATGAGGGATATCTAAGTTAACACCAGCAAACTCAGTGAAAGCGAGAAGCCTAGTGAAGGCATGCTTAGCATAAACATGTTTCTGTTCCTTGTGATCCCAGATCACATCGCCTTCTCACTCATCAAACATTTCAGGTGAATTGAAATATGTAAACCTGAATGAGAGCGGGGTTGAAACATTCATTGGGCTTCTGGGCCTGAATGAGATGGCACATTCCCATGTCAAAGACGTGGAGAGTGCAGCAAATGATCTCAAAACCTTGATGGTGCACAGGCACACAAGGTATCTCGTGGTATTTCTCTACTGGGAAAGCAATTCCCAGGCCTTCATAGAACAAAGTGAGAGGTTCATTCCAATATCCGAGTCCTTCTATATTGTAGCATGTATGATTTGATGTATACACCCAGTCATCTTTTGAAATGTCAGCTCCTCTGTACTTAACTGGAACTTGAATCACAGATGTGAGCCGGCTAGTTATCTCCAGTGAAGAAATGTGGAGACGTTCGTCAACAGTGACAAGAGGAACTTCTGGACAAGCCATGAGAGCTGGTACATCCTTGACTTCCAGTATTTGACTGGGCTCTTCTTTGGACTCCATATACAGGGTCTCATAGTACTAGTGTCGAACTGGGAGTGGGAGTTGAGGAGGGAATATGATGATCTCCTCGAGGAACGGGTCCCACATGACTGGGTTGAGCTGTGCTTCCACTGTAGTAAGTGGAGGAGGTGAAGGGGTTGTTGGAATGGACTGTGTAATCGCCAATGTGGGTCTCATAGGTACCTCTGGGCTCAAACCAGGATTCCCAGACGGGGGATACATGAGATTTGGTGACACAGAGGGAGTCCTCTCATCTCTCACATGAGCGTTGCCTTTCAGAATGAACTGAATTGGGCAGACTGCCCTGGGAGCAATGAGATATACATAGAGGAGGATTGGAAAGGTTGGAAGTTGACATTTTGGTCGTCAGAAAGTGATATGGAGATATTGGCAGGAGGTGAAGAAGCTGGGTTTAGATTGTACCCAGTAGAGCGTGAAAATATGGGAAGGATGGGAGAAGCCGGAGTGTCAATGTAGGAGTTTGGGTGAGAAGCTGGAGGTACAGGAGAATTATAGGTAGGATCCGAAATATAATTTAGAAGACGAGTATAGACAACTCTGGGAGGAACCAGATAGATGTCAGGACGATGACAATTGGAACAGTTGGGGTGGCGACAGTTGTCACTGCACAGATAGATGCAGGCGAGTCAATCAAAATCTTGATGACAACGCCAAGTGCACTGATGGATAGGATTGAGATTAGAGACACTTGCCTCATTTTGAGATAGAGCAGGATAACGATGTAGTCATGACCTGCACAAACAAGGTTGTTGTGTCAGTACCTCTGTACGATCTTGTAATAGGTAACAAGTCAAGAGGAAAATTATCTCAGCCAAAATATAAAGGTCATGGATCCTTTCATTCCATTGGTAAATACCCATAAAGGATAATACCATGCTCATGATGTTGGTCACTACATAGAGTAGACCAAGCCATACTGCATTGTATGACACGAGGCAGATTAAGGACATCAAAGATGAGCCTTTGCCTAGGTGGGGCTCATAATCTAATGAGAGTGCAAGATCAATCTCGCTGGGTGCAGAGACAACAGCAAAGGGTGAACCAGTGAGGAGAATACTCACTTATGTACTTCGCAGTATGAAGGACTGTTGCTAGTAGCTATTCACTTGGTGGGAGGAGAGAAGAGCTTAGATTCTGAGTACAAAAGTACTCAGGTTTAAGTAGCATTTAACTACTGTTTGTATGTATTGTGATATCCCCCTAAATAGAGAAGGTGGTACAATTGTGAAATAATTGTGAGAATGAATGGTGCAATCCACAGTAGTGAGAGATAAAGGTCATTGGCTAAGAACCATGATGGTGTGATAATTGTGTAGTATGACACCATCTGGATAAGAATAGAAATGGTGTCATAGTTATGTCATAAAGGTCTAGAACTTGTAATGTCATGGGTCTAGAATGTATTAGTAATCATGAAGAGCAACCCAGACAAGATAAGATAATTAATATTGAATCATAGATTCTCAATATACTCCATCTGTCATATCAAGCGGCACGAGATGTTGGCTATTGAGGTACCTGTGTGGTTGGAGCTCCTGATGCATCTTCACCATTATTGTTACACTAAGCGTAGAACCTAGCTTTATCGGTGCGAGTCACGTGATGAACAACAAGTAAAGTAGCAAGTCTTGAGCTTGAGGGCCACGTTATCCTCGGAGCTAGTTGAAGAGTCTACAATGCTTGATAGGCATAGAGACTATGAGAAGGGTCTCAACAAGTAGATTGCAATCTACCAGCAGATTGGGCTAGATACTACACTTGTATTACATAGAACTAACTGAGGAAACTACAAGTACACTGGGTATTTATATACTGTGAGCGGACCCTGAATAAGGAGTCCTAAAGGGGAAATGGAACAGCAGAGCACCGTTCTAGAAGGGGATATGTCCATAAGAAGAATCAGGAGAGAATGGGTGAACTGTGGACTATGAAAGGAAATGGAAGCAGAACAAAGAAAGACATATGAAAAGGATCAAGGAGTTCCAGTAGAAAAGAAAATCAGAAGCAGAACAGAACTCCATCAGACAAGAATCACTAAGGATCAAAAGAATCAGAAGAAAGATCAAAGAAATGGGCAAAATCAGAAGTGGAGTCCTCAGGTTCCCATGCAGTTACCCACAAGTTGAACTCTTGCTCCTCAGCCTCAGTCATCCACGGGATTTCTGTAACAATACCCCCATTGTATGTCTGAGGCACCGTCTCAGAAACTAATTCCTCCATCATCACTATGGGTCTTGTTATGGTCTCTGCTGTTGACTTTGGATAGGTATACCAGACAGGTGGATTGGATGTGTCCAGGAGCATGGGCCTGACAGTAAGGGCACTGATAGGTGGGGCAGGAGGGACAGAGATGGCCGGGATTGCCACAGACAAAGCAGTGGAGAGCTGCACGATTGTGACGTCAAGGGAGCGCAACTCCTTGGACAGATGAGGGGGTAAGTCAGGAGTTGGATGGTGGCATGGTCTGGAAGACAGAATGGATGGTATTGAGAAGTTGAGAGAAGTTGAGATCTGGGGCAGGTGTGGGTCAGTGTCTCTGAAATGGGAATGGAATGGGGATGGGACTCAGCGACCAAGGGGAGAGGCTCTCTTCCAAGGTCACTGCAGTAGCAACTCTGGAGTCAAGATTTGGAGTAGATTCAGAAGTGGGGAGTTTTGGCTGTGATGTCGGAGGGGGTGTTCCTTGGATGAGGTCCCTTCGTTGTTGTTCAGAACATAGTCCAACCATGGCAGTGAGGATGCGCTGCATGATCTCCTCAGAGATGAGGTGGAAGAAACAGGAGAAGTTTGTGGAGGCAAGGAGTTGAAGAACCTTGTACCACTGGATGGTAAGCCTTTGGTTCCATCAATTGGCATTGTTAATAGAAAGACTGGTGGTCATTGCCAGATGGAGTCTGCCACAGGAGTAGTTGTGGTAAAGATGAATGAGGCCAGCGGTGAGGACTTCTCTATCGTTCCTGAACTCTGTACTTTGCTCAATGGAGGGAAGCACCGAGGGATCTTCGAGGATTAACATGAAGACGACATGTCGTTCACAAAGAGGAAGTCGAGAAAGTGAAGAAAGTGAAATAACCAGGGTAGAAACAGAAGGGACAACAATATCCAAAATAGGGGAAGAAGACATAACTGAAAAATTGGCAAAAAGGCAATGCTCCTGGGCATTTAAATACCCCAGGAGAATCCAAATAAAGATGTCGGAAAGAGTTGGGTGGAGCGGAAACAGAAAGAAGTGCAGAAAGACGGATTTCTGAAGCTTCTGCAGATCAAAACAGGATTGGGTGGAGTTGGGACTGTGGACTGCAGACTGCAGGCACAGCATGGGGGAGATAGGTGGGTGAAGAGAAGAGTCAAAAAGGTGGTGAGTGATGAAGCGTGAAGAGCTCAGCGGAATCCCCATGTATGAATTCCTCCTTTTAACAATCTCCTTTATCACATTGTGCCTAACCTCGGTGACTGTGCTGGTCATCTTGGTCCTTACAAGGGGGGATCTTGGATCTTCAAGACTGGGTGACAGAATGGCAGGTGCCCATTGTGGTACGTGGGCAATTCCGTGAGCCAACTCGCTAACATTGAGGGAATGAGCTGACTTGGCAAATAGTGAGGAAATCCTTTGAGGTGACAGCATATAATCCTCATTAAATCCATGATGGGAAAAAGGAAATGGAGGATCCTGGGCGACTAGAACAACGGAAGGTGTTTTGTCTCTTGAATAACCAGAGCATGGAATGGGGCAATGGAATAACTGGAGGTTGGGGTGGTGGTGGTGGAGGATGGGGTGGAGCCAGTGGCAACAATGGTGACAACGAGGATTAGGGAGAAGTTACCATAGCAAATCCCTTTGGTTGAGAGAGTTTATATGCTCGCAACATGTACTTTGCATGAGAAAGGTGTGATTCTGGTTCCCAAGTGTCTTCAGCACATGAGTAGCCCTTCCAAGAGACGAGAAATTGTCGACGTCCAGGGGATCCTCAGTGAGAATGAATGGTCTCGATTTCGTACTCTTCCTCTCCTTCGATGATTTCGGAAGGAGGATTGAAGTAATTCAGTCCATGTTCATCTGTCTCAGTAAAGGTCGAAAGGAGGGAGGTGTGGAAGATGTTATGGATCTTCTTCCAAGTCAGGGGAAGATGAAGTTTGTAAGCATTAGGAGAAATAACTGCATTGATCTTCAATGGTCCCTCACAGTGGGGAGCAAGCTTGTGAGAGGGAAAATTGAATTTAAGATTTTGAGAGTTGAGCCAGACTTTGTCTCCAACTTTCCAAGGGGTAAACTTCATTCCGATACATTCTTTGATGGTCTGAGTGGCTTTGGCATGAGCGGTGGTGGCCTCCTTTCGTGCGGCATCAAGAATTCTAACTGCTTTTCCAAGGCAGGAAGAAAGGTGGTTCCAATCGGGGGATAAGCACAGGGTTCATACCCATGCATCAGAGAGAATGGGAGACATTGGTAATGAAGTGGACAGCAGAATTGTGAGAGAATTTGGCCATGGGTAAAAGTTTGGCCCACTTTGAGGTGTTTTCTTGGCAAAAGATGTGAAGGTAGGTTTTGAGTTCCTGGTTAACCTGTTCAGACTCTCTGTCAGTCTGAGGGTGGTAAGCAGTGGAGAGAGCAACATTGTAGGATAAGAGCCGAGCAAGCTCCTTTGCAAAGGCAGAGGCAAATTGAGGTCCTCAATCAGAGATGACCTTATTGTGAAGTCCAAATCAGCAGAAAACATTCTTGAAAAAGAGGGATGCTATTCCTGCCACGTCAATAGATTTGCAACAAGGGATGAAAATCATCCCTTTAGTAAGCCCATGGTTGACCATGACCAGCACAAAATCAAAACCAGAGGATAGGGGGAGGTCAGTAATCATATCACAGGAGATTTGCTGGAAAGGCCAACTCACAGAGGAGGAAATAGGACATAGACTGGAAGCCACTGAATGAGTGTTGACCTTGTTCGCTTGACAAACAGCGCAATCTGCAACAAAGTGATGAACAAAGGTGGTCAGACCAGGCCACCAATAATCGTGCTGTACAAGGTGAACAGTGTGGAAATACCCTCCATGATCCCCAGTGGGCGAATCATGGAGGGACCTGACAAGGTCCTGCCAGGCGGGCTCGGGAACGTAGAGACGGCCCTTGAAGTACAAGGCACCATCAATGAAGGTCCAATCCTTTGGGGAGGCACAAGGGAACATCAGCAAATCACTGATTTTGTAACAGTCACACAGCTGCTCAGATAGTTACAGCATGATGTACAGTAATTGACAGCCATTCAGGGTCCCAGGTACTCGGTGTGGCAAGGCTACATTGAATCACATTAGGTCACATTACATCATTGGCTGACAGCTACACAGTGCAGCAGCAATTTAATTTTTGGCAGATCTCACATCAGCCTATGGGGGTGCGGAGTCCAGTGTCCATAGGTGTACAGGCCTTTCAGGGTCTCCAGTCCTCAGCACACCAAGTGGACATAGCCGCTAGAATGCAGTGTCTGAAGTGATGCTGATATTTAACAAACATCTTCAAGACCGATAATGTGAAAAGTCTGATTGAAGCAACGCGCGGCTGATCGAGTTATTTAATGCAAGGGAAAACTATCATATGGCACAGCAGAATCATACACGGTTGAGACTGAGAATACTAGTTATGGTGCGCTTTCTTTTTGGGAGATGGAGAGGTCGAAGGGGGCTTGTGTGTGATGCGGGAGATAATAGGGGGCGAGGCTTCCATCCATTAGATCACTTGGAGGAAGGCCCAAGTAGTGTCTTCAATGTACAACTCGAAAGTGGAAAAAAGAGGGTTGTTGGAACAGAAGTAAGCGGTTAACCATGTGAGTGAGAGTACGATGAGGGCTACACCATTTGGACCGGCTGTTATGCTAAGCGTAGAACCTAGCTTTATCTGGAGGAGTCACGTGATGAACGACAGAGAAAGTTGGAAGGTTTGTCTGCCCAAGGTCCTATGTTACCCTTGTGGCGCGATGTGGAGTCAAAGAGTCTACTGCGCTTGGTAGGAGAAGAGACTATGAGAAGGGTCTCGACAAGTAGACTCGCAAGTCCACAAGCGGATTGGGCTAGATACTACACTTGTATTGCGTAGAACTAACTGGGGAATAGTACAAGTACACTGGGCGTTTATATATGTATGAGCGGACCCTGAATAAGGAGTCCTAAAGGGGAAACGGAACAGCAGAGCACCGTTCTAGAAGGGGATATGTCCGTAAAGGAAACTGGGTCAAGGGGAGGAACGGAAAGGAACGGAACGGAACAAAGGAAGACATACTGTGGACTGCACAAAGGATCAGGAGTTCTTGTTGGAATAGAAGATCAGAAGGTGAATGGGACTCCGTCTATGAGTCAAAAGAATCAGAAGGCAAATCGAAGAAATGGAGGAAATCGGAATCGGGGTCATCGGGAAAAGCAGAAGAAACCCATGAGGCGAACTCGTGTTCCTCAGCCTCAGACATCCAGGGGATTTCTGTAACACCGGCATGACTTAGGTTTTCCCAGTTGAAGTGGAGTCCCAGTTCTTGTGAAAGCATCCAAGTGGAGCAAGGTGCACCATCTGGGCTGCAAAGACGACCACCAGTTTTGGAATTCAAAGAGAAACTTAAGCTGCTCATCATGGTTGAAAGTCAGAACTTTGCCCTTTTTGAGAGGGCGGTGAGCCTTCATCCAACAGTCAAAGTATGCAGGATGGGAAGTGATGCTGAGTTTCTGTTCATTAGCCTGTGCAGAATGTTGACTGTCATTAACGGAACTACTGGGAAAGAAGAGGGTGACACTGCATACCCTGCCATCAACATTGGGGAAGTCCCACAGTTCGTGAATGCAGTAGCAAAGATGGACCAGTCAATTGAGTTGTTTGGTCGTCGGAAGCCCTCAAACATATGATAACGTTTCGAGGAACCATGTAGTCTTGCAAGTCTGTTTGATGGTGTCAAGTTCTTCACCAGAGATGCAATCGTCGCTGTCAAGTATGATAGCAGATGGTTTTCTGGGTACATGTTGTAACTTCAGTGTGTGCTAGTATGGTGAATGACTACGTACAAGCTATGATTGGCTGCTTTATCTGCGATCATCTTGGCAGGAGACTGTCTCAGACTGGGTGTGACAGCATTGACAGAGGAGTCGGACAGTTGGTCCGCCTCTTTCTCAGAACTGAAGCAGCGAGTGTGAACATTATGTGTGCAATGAAGGGGGAGGACATATGAGCAATCATAATCAATCCTGCTGTTTAACGTGTCGATAGTTGGCAAACACATGGGACAAGCACAAGAAAGCAAGAGGTGATGAGGAGGAAAGGCGGGGAGGGGAGTTGTTATGTCACATCATATCTGAGTCCAAGTCATATCAAACAATTGAACAGTGCCAACAGAAGCCACATGCATGACAGAGCTCACAACAACTATAGGAATGTAAAAGTATAACCTTATAGCTAGCTACAGCTGCCACAATTCCTACAGGACTTACGTGTGCTCAAAGGGAACAGAACGGACAAGTTACGTAGAGAACATAGTGACATTGACATAGTATGAGCACGGGTATACAACAGGCTATCTACAATGCTGGTAACTACACCTCGGGGGAGCCTGATGACATATCTAAAACCGCTGATGAGATAAAGTGTAAACCAACATCATTACTAGATACTTACTATGCTGATGTTCATTCGGGCTGACCAAGCAGGGACGTTTCATGTTTGGCCTGCACACAATCGACAACTCGGAAGGGTTAAAGTTGTTGATCACCATATCTCGGGCAAGACCAAGGTTGAACTCAGTGTAATCATGCCGTTTCCTCGTGTTCTCAGCCCGATGTTTGTACAGTTTGATGAGGCCAATACTCTCCGCACACTGGGCCTCAGTGAGTTCCTGCTCAAGACGACAGATGGTGTGACACGTTCTTGCAACCTTGAGTACTATCTGAGCATCCACTTCGTTGAAATCCATGTCTGTCTGATCAACGTGACCCTCAGGCTTCTTATACTTGATAAGTGTCACATTTGGTGTGAGCAACAACAGACTGAAATACATACCGTGCCCCATGAGATATCCTTTTGTAAACCTTGGGGAACCAATGACGATCCTCTGACAGGTGCAGGTGTTACAAATTGGGAAAGCATGCTTGACTTCCGGATAGTGCCAACTGCACTCAGAGTGCTGACATGAGAAATGAGAGGCTGGGGTGCAACTCGACGAAACGGCTCTGTCTGTGGAATTTTAGGATGTGACTCTGGAATGAAATCTGGGGAGGGATGGGAACGTGGAGAGTCTGCATGTGGTGTCCTGGAAACGATGCTTAAAATAGAAGGCTCGGGACAAAGTGGTTGTGAACTTGAAGTACCACTGTCAGAAGCCAGTTCAGTTTCTAGGTCCGTCAAGGATGACTCTGAGGGAGGATGGAGTTGACAGTTGACCATTTGAGTCGCTGTTGAAGCCCTGATGAAGAAAGTACTAAGTAGAAGAGGTAGGCAGAGATTTTTTTACAAATCTCATGGCCGCGTAGTACTAGTCTGGTGTTGATATGATCACATCACACATGTTGTAACCATGATGCTGTTCAGGAGAGGTCGGTCAAGATTGGTACGTGCACGCCTCATTCTTCTCGTTGTTCAGCATGCCTAACTGTCCTAGATGTCTCAAATACTTCTCTAGCGAGCGAGGTGTCACATTTCATCTTTCGCAGCCCTGCTGCACTTGTCATGACAACAACTATGCCTTTGGCCTGGAAGTCCCTCATTTGCCTGCCAATATTCCAGTGGAAGACTTGGATTTGGCAGGCATTGCATCCCCCATGCTCTCACCATCCCCCGGTCCACTGGATTTTGATCTCCCATACAAACCACTACCTGAAGATAACGTCACCGATGTTGGGATCGGGGGCGCTTCACTGTTTCCTGAAGCCTGGGACTGGGTTACGGATTACTTTGAGGGCGCGTCAGCTACATACAGTGCGGGCGAAACTCTCCTTTTGAGGTTTGACAAGGACCAATACTTGGAACAATGACGTTCCAATCCCTATTACCCGTTCGCATCCTCAAAGGACTGGATGGAGGTGAATTTTCTTTTGAAATCAAGACTCAGCATGGCTCTCATTGATGAATACTTGTCGATGGACGTAGTACGTGGACTTGGCATTTAATTGGTACCACTGCTTACAATCTCGTAGACGAAGGATTTACCCCTCTCATTCCATACAGCACAAGAGTTGCGTTCTCGTATCGAATTGTTACCATCAGGGCCACGATGGACTCACAGAGTCATCTCCAGTGAACACGATACGAAAGATCCTTTATACTTGTATTATCGTGATGCCCTGGACTGTGTCAAGCTACTGTTCAATCACCCCTTCTTCGCAGACAGCATGGAATTTTCACCCTACTGGCTGTTCACCTCTGCCAAGTGTGACATCAGGGTGTATACCAAATGGATGAGTGGTGATGGCGCTTGGGAACTACAGGTGAGCCCTGAGCCCAGAATCCTGATGATTTCCATAAACCCACCATTTACCACAGGAAAATATTCCTGTTGGCAACATGTTATGCGGTGTCATCTTGTCATTGGATAAAACCCATATCACGAACATATGCAGAGGAAGAGTTGCACACCCCTTACTGTTGAGCCTCATGAACATCAAGATGCGTGTGAGGAACAAGGCTTCTGCACACGGTTTCCTTCTCCTCGCATTGTTACCAATCCCTGAGTCTCTCCACAAGTCTTCCAGAATATGTTCAGTCCTCAACGCTCATCTCTTCCATCACTGCCTAGACATCATCCTTCAGCCACTCAAAGATGCAATGGAGCATGGATGCACGATGCCAGATCCCCTTGGCAACCTTCGCTACTGCTTCACCCCCCTCGTTTCTTATATTGCTGACACGCCCGAAGCTTGTATGATCACCTGTGTACGAGGCAAAACTTCTCCAGTGACTACGGCTTTGCACAAAGAATTTGGGAATCCATTCTGACATCCATTGTGCACTGCCACCCTGACAAAAAGCCAGCTCAGGTCCATTGAACATCTTGCTTTGAACGTCAAAGAGTTCTTCGCCACATGCGAAATGTTTCGTCTCAGTGGTGTTTCACATCCTTTCTGGCGAAATTGGCTGTGTGCAACACCTTCTCGCTTCCTTATGCCTGAGGCCCTGCACTACTGGCACCGTCAATGCTGGGATCATGATGTCCACTGGTGCCGGGCCGCACTCGGTGACGAGGAAATTGACTTTCGCTTCTCAGTTCTTCTGAAAATCACTGGCCTTCACCACTTCAGTAACAGAATCACAAAGCTCAAACAAGTGTACAGGAAAACATAAAGAGATGTGCAACAATATCTCGTGGTCGTCATTGCTGGCAGTGTTCCCCCGAATGTTGTCACTGCGATCCGCACACTCATGGAGTTCAGGTACCTTTCTCAAGCTCCAGCCATTACTTCACGGACACAAGATAGGATTCGAGCTGCACTAAATGAGTTTCATGATCACAAGCGGCCATCCTCGATGGTGGCTTTTGTCAGGGCAAAAGGGTCATGGACCACTTTCGGATTCCGAAGCTAGAGCTCATGCAAAGCATGGTCCCAAGCATCCCGTGGGTTGGCTCCTTGCTTCAATGGTCTGCAGACACCACTGAACACACACATATCAAAGTCGTCAAGGATCCTGCTTCCATGACTAACCACCATGATTACAATGCTCAAATTTGCCATGCTCTTGATCGCGATGAGAAGTGTCACCTATTTGCTACTGTGATACGCCTTCAAACATCACAGAACCGCGACCTGGATGACTTGGATGATATTGCCAGACTCAACGGTAGTGAAGAGCCTGAGGGCGATCATGATGTTGGCGACGTTTCCCAGGGACATATCCTAGGTGACCTCTGGTCTGCAAAATGTCAGTCGACCAACTTCTTCGAGGTTGCTGCAAATGTGGCTAGCGAGTCTACTGTTGGGAACAGCCTCCCACCCCGGACTATCATTGCACTGGCAGGGTTGGTAGCCATTCATCTCAACATTAAACCTATGCA
>JBBPNN010001143.1:0-11750 GCA_038090935.1 Hortiboletus campestris
GACATCTGAAAGTATGCCTCCATGGCGAGTGCCCATCTTTGAGGGTCCTCGTCCCTGCCAGAGAAGTTGTCTGGCAGTCCGGCCTTAAGTTCGGCCCCAATAGCTTGACGTTCGTCAGCCATGTCGTCGTTGTCAGAATGGTATTCTTCGTCAGAAGGGGTGTCGGATGGTGGAGGTGTAGGATCACGGCGAGGAGAATTGGAAAAGAAGTGTTGGATAGAAGGAGGGCGGGAAGGAGGAAGAGCCGGAGCACAGATTAATGGAGAATGGGAGGGGGTTGGCAAATGCGAGGGGCCAGGTACACGCCTGCTTGAACCCATATGAGAAAGACGCGGAGTCTGTTCTCTATGAACTGGTGAGGGGTCCGATGGAGAAGGAGTAGATCTGGTTTGAGAGGTATGCTCGGAGTCTTCTTCGTCTCTTTCTTGTCCACAGAGGAGATGTTCAAGGTTGATCCTACACGTGGTGGTGGGGATGGTCTCGTCCTTCTACCAAGTGGTAGGGACAGAAAAGCAGTTAATTCTTTTGTTACGCTAAGCGTAGAACCTAGCTTTATCCGGAGGAGTCACGTGACGAACGACGGAGAAAGTCGGAAGGTTTCTGCCCAAGGTCCTATGTTACCCTTGTGGCGTGAGGTGGAATTGAAGAGTCTACTGCGCTGATTAGGCGAAGAGACAAGAGAAGGGTCTCGACAAGTAGACTCGCGAGTCCACAAGCAGATTGGGCTAGATACTACACTTGTATTGCATAGAACTAACTGGGGAATTGTACTAGTACAGTGGGCATTTATATACGTATGAGCAGACCCTGAATATAGAGCCCTAAAGGGGAAACAGAACAGCGGAGCGCCGTTCTAGAAGGGGATACGTCCGTAAAGGAAACTGGGCAGAGGGGAGGAACAGAACGGAACAAAGGAAGACATACTGCGGAAAGGATCAGGAGTCCTGGCTGGAATAGAAGATCAGAAGATGAATGGGACACCGTCTACGTGTCAAAAGAATCAGAAGGCAAATCGAAGAAGCAGAGGAAATCGGAATCGGAGTCATCGGAGAAAGAAGGAGAAATCCACGAGGCGAACTCGTGTTCCTCGGCCTCAGACATCCAGGGGATTTCTGTAACAAAATGTATGTTTGTCCACAAATCTCACATCTCTCAGACACTAATAAACAATTTCTCTATTCGCTATAGTATATAGACTTTATATTGTCATCTGTAGTAGATAGTGATGAAATGGACACTCCATTATCTATGCATTCTCATGCCATATGTGATTGCTATAAAGGTAAAAACATCAACAAGAACTCATGTGAGTACAAAGAAGAATTTGATATGTGGCTTCTGGACTCTGGAGCATTGCTCCACTTCACCAACAACATCAACCATTTTGTTGAATATTAACCCTTTGCCAAGCCATGCTTTTCAAGCATGGCAAATGGCTCTGCCCCAGTGCTACGGCGAGGAACAGTACTCATCCACTACAAAGAAAATATTGTGTGACTTTCACCTACCATCTACATGCCAGATTGTATTCTCAACCTCATTTCCTTGGGAACGCTCCTTCAGAATAATTGTCTCTATGCCCAGAGCTCTGACAACAACATGCACATCTATGATGATTGCACTAAGTGCAAAGTCATTGCTTTTCACCACCTTAGGGACACAATGTATTGGGCTCATGCTCCAGTAATTAAAAATATCTCCAGCACGAATACCACCATAATTACTGTTGATTATGAACTCATTCATTGCTGTTTCAGTCATTCCTCTAAGGATGTTTTTCAAGCTGTGTGAAAATATATCAAGGATTTTCTAGACTTTCAAATTCTATCTCAGGAACTGGTTTGTTCTGGCTGTCAGCTAGGCAAATAGCCCAATCGCACATTCACCCCTAACATGGTGCAAGCGAAGGCACCCTTTGATCTTGTACACTCAGATCTCAAATCATTTGAGATAGAATCCTATGATAAATCAAGGTACATCATCATCTTTTATGATAACTACATGTTCAAAGGATGGATCAAACCCCTCCACACTAAGGACCAGGCGCTTGGTGCAACTAAAGAATTTATTACATATGTCCAGAATCAGTACTCCACCTCTATCAAAGGCTGGATGTCTGATGTAGGGGAGGATACAAATCAAAAGCCTTTGGGCAATTGATGCGTGACCATGGCATTCATATCTATGAATCTGCACCACATGCCCCACAGTAAAATGGTCATGCTGAGCAATTTATTCACACCCTCATGGACAAAGCACAGGCAATGCATCTTCACATGTGCCCTTCATCTTCTTACTGGGAGTTTGCAGTTCAACATGTGGTACATGTGTACAATCGCACTCCCAAATGAGGTTTGAACTAGAGTACACCTCATGAACTCTTATCAAAAGTTCCTCCAACCATTTCTCATCTGCATGTCTTCAAATGCACTGCATATGTCCACCTGCCTGTAAACATGCACGGTGGCAAATTGCAATCTAAATTGCAGCTCATGATTTATCTGGGCATAGTGTCTGGGAATGATGCAATTATCTATTTATGCACCCCAACAACTTGCTGCATACATATGCTCATGCAATCTTTGATGAGAATCTCTTCTCTAGATGTTCTGATGCTCAACCTCATAAACCAGTTAGCGGTCAGCACTTACCCCATGACCATTCTGAGGAATGTGGGCATCCCAGATGCCAACAACCCATGCCCCCATCTTCAGATGATGAGAGCAATTACAACCTACCAGGACCATTGACAAAGCACTCCATTCCCTCCTCATACCCCTCCTTGAAGAATACCACATCTTGATACCCCTCCTGCCTTGCTGCAACACTCTGAGCGAATCAGACAACTGCCTAGATGGCCTAGCAACATCTATGGAGAACGCCATAATCTGGTACAACAGATACAAGAGATTGAATGTGAATTGCATTGAAAAGATCTTATCAGCCAATCCACTCCTTCTGTGCCAGTTATACCACCAGTTTCCAGTGCAATGCCTTTATCCCCTACTCCTTTGGAAGATAGCATTGAATGCATAGTCCGGAAATGGAGAGCCACACTAGTTTCTTACCTATGTGCAAAGGCGATTCCTCTCAGCGAAGAGTCTAAAAAGCCAAATTATCATGAATGGTCCTATCATGACCTACTACACCTACCTGAATCAAAGCAAAAGCAATGGTTCAAAGCATGTGAAACAGAACTAGACATGTTGAAACAATGCAAAGTCTTTGAGGTCACAGACTGCCCCACTGGCTGAAAGATCATTAAAAATTGATGGGTTTTCAATGGAAAATTCAATGGCCATAAATGTGCCCAATTAGTTGCATAAGGTCTCTCACAAATTAAAGATCTTGATTTCAATCAGATCTTCAGCCCAGTAGTGCAATTTGAGACAGTGTGATGCATACTTGCCCTCACTGCCTTAGAGAACTGACACATCTCCAGTCTCAATGTGCAATCTGCCTACTTGTATGGCAAACTAGATGAGGAAATCTATATGGAATCCCTGGAAGGCTTTGTGCCTCCTTATCTCAAAAAAAAAGTTCTTTGACTTCTATGCACCCTATATGTGTTCCTTCATTGGCCCATATTGCAATACCCCAACACTGACCATCAATTCTATGTGATGACAGATGCTTTTCTCTGTGCCTCAGGTGCTGTCCTGATGCAAAAAGATGGCAATGGTGATCTCCATCCCTGCACCTATTACTCCAAGGCATTTGCTCCTGTTGAGTGAAATTATGATATCTATGACTGTGAACTCCTCACCATCATATGTGCCCTCAAGGAATGGAGACAATACTTCACAGGCACTCATCACTCAGTTACAGTAATCACGGACCACAGAAACTTGATGTACTTCAAGTCTCCTCAGAATCTCTCTTGCCAACAGGCTCACTGGTTGATGTTCTTGCAGGACTTCAATCTCCACTGGGACAATTGGCCTGGCTCTGCCATGAGTTCCACAGATGCACTCTCACATCGGGATGCCATTGATACATCCATCAACAACACTGCCATTACTCTTCTTCCCAACTCTTCCGTTACTACGGACGTCTTCAACGTCATCATTGGGCAAATAGATGTTCTCATTGCTAAGAAGATTTCCAAACACACTGCTAATAATCTTCTCATCTTCAACGCTGTCAAAGCCTTGACTGAAAGCAACTTGCTTTTCCCTTATGCCTCCACAAAGGATTGAACCTTCCTAGATGGCACCTTGTACTTCACGGGCTGTCTCTAGGTTCCTGAGCTTGCCTGGCAGGATCTTGTAAGGTCCCTCCATGATTCGCCCACTGGGGATCATGGAGGGTATTTCCACACTGTTCACCTTGTCCAGTGCAATCATTGGTAGCCTGGTCTGACCACCTTTGTTCACCATTTTGTTGCAGGTTGCACTATTTGTCAAGCCAACAAGGTCAACACTCATCCAGTAGCTCCTGGTTTATGTCCAATATCCTCCTCTGTGGGTTGGCCATTCCAGCAAATTTTGTGTGATATAATCACTGATCTCCCTCTATCCTCTGGTTTTGATTATGTGCTGGTCATGGTCAACCATGGGCTTACTAAGGGGGTGATTTTCATCCCTTGTAACAAATCTATCAATACAGCAGGGGGGGCATCCCTCTTTTTTAAGAATGTTTTCTATCAATTTGGACTTCATGACAAGGTTATTTCTGACCAAGGACCTCAATTTGCTTCTGCCTTTGCAAAGAAGCTTGCTTAGCTCCTATCTTATGATGTTGCCCTCTCCACCACATACCACTCTCAGACTAACAGAGAGTCTGAATGGATTAACCAAGAATTGGAAACCTACCTTTGCATCTTTTGGCAAGGGAATGCCTTGAAGTGCGTCGAACTCCTGCCTATGGCTGAGTTCTCCCACAACTCTGCTGTCCACTCTGTCACCAACATCACCCTGTTCTTACTGATGCATGGGTACAAACCCCATGCTTCCCCCCCAATTGGAACCACCTTTCTTCCTGCCTTGGAAAAGCAGTTAGAAATTCTAGATGTCATACGAAAGGAGGCCACTGCTACTCATGCCAAAGCTGCTTAGACCATCAAGGAGCACATTGGAATGAAGTTTACCCCATGGAAAGTAGGAGACAAAGTCTGGCTCAATTCTCGAAATCTCCAGTTCAACTTCCCCTCCTGCAAGCTTGCTCCCTACTGCAAAGGACCATTCAAGATTGACGCAGTCATTTCACCATACACCTACAAACTTCATCTTCCCCCAACTTGGAAGAAGATCCATAACATCTTCCACACCTCCCTCCTTTTGACCTTTACCAAGACTAATGAGCATGGACCAAACTACTTTGATTCTCCTTCCGAGATCAAGAGCATCCATTCACACCAAAGATCACCTGAATATTGGCAATTTCTTGTCTCTTGAGTTGGATACTCCCATGCTGAGGACACTTGGAAATTAGAATCTCATCTTTCACATGTCAAATACATGTTACAGGCATATAAACTCTCTAGACCTAAAGAGTTTGCTATGGTGACCTTATCCTAGTCCTTGTCATTGGAATTGTCACTGCCAGCTCCACCCCATCCACTGGCTCTGCCTCCCCAACCTTTGGTTATCCTGCCACCTAACTCCCTCATGCTGTGCTCCACAGTCCACAGTCCGCAATCCACAGTCTACTGCTTCTCTGCTTTGATTTGATCTGAAGAAGACTCAGAACTCCATTTTTCCATGCTTTTCTCCCCTTCCACTTCCTCTGAGCTTTTCCAACTCCTGATTTGTATTTCCCCTGGGGTACTTAAACATCCAGGAACTTCACCTTTGCACTGACTGCTTTGTTATGTCTATCTTTCCTGCTTCAAGTATTTTTGCTTCTGGCATTTCTGCCCCCATTATTCCAATTTCTTCTCTTTCTCTCCTCCTCCTCTGTGAAGAACATGTTGTCTTCATGTCAGTCCTTGAAGACCCCTCAACATTACTCCCCATTGAACAAAGTGTGGAGTTCAGGAATGACAGGAAAGTTCTCACCACTGGCCTCATCTGACTTTATCACAACTACTCCCATGGTCGACTCCATTTAGCAACAACCACTGACCTCTCCATTAAGGATGCATGGCAATGGAACCACTGACTCACCACACACCAGTATGAAGTCCTCCAGCTCCTTGCCTCTACCAACTTCCCTTGCTTCTTTCATCTCATTTCTGAGGAGGTCATGCAGTGGATCTTTGCCACAACTGTCAGATTATGCAATGAGGAACAACAGAGACATTTCTTTCAGAGAACACTTCAGATGACACCCAAGCCCAGGGTTCACACTCCCAAATCTACTCTGAACCTTGACTCCAGAGTTACTATTGCAGACATCTCGCTGCAGAGCCTCCCCTCTCCATCATAGAGCTCCATTTCCATTTCACCCCCATTTCAGGGATATGAACCTAGACCCACCTCTGACCTTGACTTCTTCCGATTGATCAACACCATCCAATTTGTCTTCCAGTTCATGCCATCCAGCTGAAACCTCAGTCCCACTTCTGTCTAAGAAGTGTTGCTCCCTCAACATTGCACTCATGCAGCTATGTGCTGCTTCATCTGTTAAAGTTCCAACCACCTTTGTCCCTCCTATAGAAAGATGGTGCTGTAGAATACTCAGTATGTCACTATAATATTAGGATGGTAAGTAAGTGTATCTATAGAATACTCAGTATGTCACTGAAGTAAAACTAAGATAAGAATGGTCTGATGTAAGTACTGCTTAAGTAAGCAGGTAATACCAAATATGGAATCCTAAATCCAACACCTCCTGCCCAGCCTACCAGTGCCCTTACTGTTGGACCAACACTCCTGGATATATCCAATCTGCTTGTTCAGTCTACCTCTCTAGTGTTACGATCGGTATATTCTCAACCCCTATCTTTACCCCTATGTTCATGGACTTATCGTTTTCTGTGTAACCCACAGACATTTCTTACCCTTCACCCTTTTCTCGTGCTATTACTCATCCTTGCTTCCGTTTCACGCACGAGACTTCTTGTCTTCTCCACTGTCACTCTTCTTATGTTTCACCTCTTCACAGAAGCGTTCGATCACGCTTCTCTTCCATTCTTTTATACACATGTTCACCTCATGTTTATGCTTCTCTTTCATTCTGCCACACCGTGTGTTGGCCTTATGTCTTTCATCTCCGTCCTCTACCCTATGCCCCATTCCCCATTAGTAACTGGATCGTTAGATAAGACCCAAACATGTACATACCTCTAGTAGGTACTTAAGGCTCGATGCCTCCACCAGAGAACGCTAGTCTAGTTCTCTTGGTGCTTACCCTTAAGGCATTATAAGAAGGACTCTTTTGACTTGACAAGTCTTCTCTACATCTCCCTTGAGTCCAAGTTACTGTTGGCAACCTAAGCTTCACTTCAAGGTTGTTTCATCTAGAGCCAATGGCAGGGACTCTAACAAGACTAAAAGCAATGGGGACATAAGTTTCTGAGATGGTGTCTCAGGCATACAACAGGGGTAATATTACAGAAATTACCTGAATGACTGAGGCCGAGGAGTTTGAGTTTAACTCATGGGTAACTGCAAACCCAAGGACTCCACTTTCAATTTTGCTGCCTTCTTTGATCTCCCTTCTGATTCTTTTGTTTCTTAAAGATCCTTGTTTGATGGGGTTCTGTTCTGTTCTGCTCTTCTTTTCTACTGAAACTCCTCTTCTCCTTTCATATGTCTTCCTTTTGTTCTGTTCCATTCTATTCTCCTTATGGACATATTCCCTTCTAAAATGGCATTCTGCTGTTCC
The DNA here is from genome assembly GCA_038090935.1 of Hortiboletus campestris. Taxonomy (NCBI): domain Eukaryota; kingdom Fungi; phylum Basidiomycota; class Agaricomycetes; order Boletales; family Boletaceae; genus Hortiboletus; species Hortiboletus campestris. The sequence goes on from JBBPNN010001143.1 coordinate 7,771, forward strand.
ATTTTCCCTTTAGGACTCCTTATTCAGGGTCCACTCATAGTATATAAACAACCATTGTATCCACTTGTAGATTGTGATCTACTTTGTGAGATCCATTTCCTTAGTCTCTATGCCTACCAAGTGTTGTAGACTTATTGACATAGCTTAGAAGTCACAGCCCTCTAGCTCAAGGACTACCCTTTACTCATTGTTTGTCACAAAGACTCTTGCTGATGAAGCTAGGTTCTACACTTAGTGTAACAGATAGTACTTAAGGCTCAATGCCACCACCAAAGAACTCCAGTCTAGTTCTCTTGGTATTTTTAGTGTGACTTAAGAAACTGTTAAAAGCATGCATTGATGCAGCCACATGGCTTACCTGCTAGTGGTACTAACTGAGAGAAGGTAGTGGTAGAGGATCAAGAGTGATTAGAACTCAGACGTGCTGAGTCTGAATTTATATATGCTACATGGAGTGCATGTGAACTAACTACTATAAGTGAACTACTACTGTATCTACACAAGTTTGTTCAACATTCCCCCCTTGCTCAGCAAGTACTCTTTGTGCAAATATAAGGTGGTAGTTTATGTATGTCACAATTTACAGTGGTTTTCAAAAGTTCGTGGAATTTGACCAAATCGTTTGGATTTTTGGACCATCACGTGTCATCATGTGTTCAGGACCCCGAATGTAACTGACAAATCAAATAAACAAACCAACACAATTGGCAGTTTTCATCCTCGCTCACCGTCGTCATCAGGCTTTGAGACACTCTATGCCCAAACACTGGATGCCCCAGAACGTGAAGGCTCATATTCCTGTCCTATACCATGACAACGGTTTGTCCATCAAGGAAATCAGTAGCCAACTAGGCATCAAAAAATCATTGGTCTACCTTGTCCTCAAATTATACTGGCATTTTGGTGTCGTCTCGAACATCCACAAATACTCGTGCACAGTGGGCCGCCCCCGTTCTCTCAGTCAAGCTGACCTTGGTTTTATTACCACTCTTTTGGATCATCGCAGATCGCTCTATCTCGATGAACTGCAGGACGAGCTGTGGCTCAAACGTGGCATTCACACCACTCTTCCAACCATCCATCGTGCCCTCCAACAGCTTGGTGTCAGTCGCAAAGTCATCTCTGCCACTGCCTATGAGCAAAACGAGATGTCACGAGTGATCTACATGAATTGCATTGCCGAAGAAGCTCCCGATGTGGGCATGCTTATGTTTGTTGATGAAGCGGCCAAAAATGAGTGTATGCTGTCGCGCAGATATGGGCGCTCAGGCAAGGGTGTTTGCTGTGTGGTTCAGAGGCGGTTTGTAAGAGGTTTGCGGTACTCAATCATTCCCGTCATTACCCTTGATGGAATCATTGTATATGATATTGTGGACGGTCCTGTCGATGGTGATCGTTTCTACCATTTTATCAAGGAATTTGTGGTAGTTATTCTATTTTTCATTGTGGTGTTAGTTACTTACGATCATTCGGTACAGATGCCGTTCACGAATCCATATCCCGGTCCTTGCAGTGTCCTCATTATGGACAACTGTCGCATTCATCACAGTGAGCGGCTCTGTCAGTTGGTTGAGGATCATCATCATAAGTGCCAATCATACATATATAGAACATCGGTACTGATACTATAGACACAGTCTGCAAGCTCATCTACCTCCCACCATACTCACCCGACTACAATCCCATTGAGCAAGCGTTCTCATCGATCAAGGCTTACCTCCGTCAGCATGCGTCTGAAGATTCGTCTGTGATGTCTATCGTTCGGGCTTGTCAGAACATCACCCCTGATAAAGCAGAGGGGTACTTTCGGGCATCTGGGTACATCGTATAGCGCATCGGACTATATTTGTAGCGTTTTCGTCTCCTGTTGATGTAATCAATATACGCACAATGTTGTATTGGTTACTACTTGAGCTAGCTACTGTTCGTCTTCGTCAACAGCAAAGCCACGCGGGACAAGGAGCCACTGCTTCTGCGAGTCACAAAAATAAAAAAGATCATAGTCCCAGTTTGCCGAAGTATCACCATCATCGGCTCGCATCGGCAGCCCGCTGAACGTCACACCCCCTCCGTCGTGAAATTTCTTCTTATAGAATACTTTCTTCACTTGCGGCTCATCACTGGCCTGACCATCACTAATATCCGATGCCACCGTATTGCTTCGTTTTCGCTTCGCCTCAGGTCCATTCCACCACGCCGTACTCCCGTTCTTCAAGTGAATGACATCACCAGCGGAAATGCCAAGACTAGCAAGAAGTTTGTCATCGACATCCAGAAGGATGTCCGGACCAATACCATTGAGTTCCAGCGAGCTCTTGTAAGTAAGTGCGTGACGGACACCCAGGTGAGTCTCGGCATACTCGAGGTAACGCGTCAAGTGGGATGGAGAAGGAATGAGCTCCGGCATGTGAGCAGTCCTCTGCTGAGTTGGTGTCTGAGGAGTTGGTGTAGACGGGCTCGCCAGAGTTGTGGTATCTGGACCGGCAGCGGAAGGGAATAGCCCCGATTTCATGATGGCTTGAATCAGAAGGACAGATGCTAGGGAGTTGATGTCAACAGCAGGTGTCGGGGATGGCGGCGGCAGCAGTTGCAGTCTCTTTGCATGGATGATCGAGGCTTTATTCACAGGGTTGAATGAGTCAATGTTAGGTGGGACATGTACGGTAGCTTAACCCGCCTCAAGTGCGCGAGCCCAATCAAGGATCATCGGCCCTGTTAGAGGTATAGGTCCGAGAGGCCCGACGTACGTGAACCCATTGTCATGCTCATTTTTGTACTTTTGCTGAAGCATGATACGCCACCAACCCAAGCGGCTATCCCAGTTAGCTTTTGTAGTATCAGATTTATCCTAGACAATAGTTAGTTTCATATATCATATATTGAATAAAAAATCTACAAACGGCTTTGGGAGATGCTTCTGAGGCTGTGCCCTCAGAGCTAGAATGCGCTCGGGGCAGCTTCTGAATGTCTTGCATGTTGACAAGGATTTTGATGGCTGCTGGCTTGCTTTCGTTGATTTTCGTCACCATTTCCTTGTAGTCGGCGATGTTATCAACGTCGATCGCATCCGCAACACATTGTCTACATTCAGCATGAGTCTGAGTCATGTAATGAATGAATAAAAAAATACCCTTTTATCTTTGGTAAAGTGTATCTAAATGGGTAATGTTTCTTTGCGGTGACCTCGTAGTCGTCCTGGCCATGCTTTTCGAGCATACTCCGCAAAAAATCAGTATAGTTTGAGGACTTGACAGTGAATGAAAGTTCCTTTGTTTTTGTTTTTGTTTTTGTTTTTGTCATCTTCTCTTCCTTTGAGGTAGCTTTACCTCGAAGTATTTTCTTGACCTTGGAATAGACAATCAATGACACAGAGAATACCTGTTCAATTTCTGAGTTCTCCTCAGGTTCTGGCATTGGGGATGGCAACGGAATGGTGATGTGAAAAAAGAAAGCCGCTAGTAGTACCAATACGTAGCTAAGTTACACTTGGGGTCCCGAACATGTGATGACATGTGATGGCCCAAAAATCCAAATGATTTGGTCGAATTCCACGAACTTTTGAAAACCGCTGTAAATGGCCTGGAGAGGGTTGCCAAGGTTTATTGCTTTGGTGGGTTAGATATATCCCTTGTAACGGTAGGTCCTGTGGAGAATGAGTGTCGAACAGTTAGCAAAGGCACATATCACCCAAGTTAGTAAGAGCCCATTCAGAAACCTGAAACTGGACAAAATTTGGTCCTATGTTGCAATGTTTCGGACAGCCACCATAGCTGAGCTTGTGTCTGACTTTGAAGTTGAAACTTTGTTTTTTTGCCCAAGCGATGGATAATTGCGATGATCCTAGGCATATCTTGGTCTGTCTTGCTTCCTTTGCAACTTACTTGACTCACTGTGTCATTCGTCATTATCTTTGCTCTCACATGTCCAAACCTCCAACCGAGAAAGCATCCTGGAATTCCAAGGAGGTGGAGGAGCTCGTG
>JBBPNN010001144.1:0-11749 GCA_038090935.1 Hortiboletus campestris
CGTAATCCCGAGAAATGGCACGATGTTGCGATGACCGAGCCGACTCCAGATCCCAAGTTCTCGGCGTACCATCTACAAGAGACGATCAACCGATCGGGGGTGAGGTCAACGAAGAGACGCACGCGCGCTGCCTTTCCCCCATCGCGTTTGCGCTCCGAGTCGCTGACCGAGAAACTGAACCGAAAGGCTTTCACGGCAACCTATGGGTGTGAAAAGACAGGCGAGTCAAGGAGAGAAACGTGGAGGCGAAAGCGACGCTCGGACCTCCTTGACACCATCGTCGCTCGTGTACCGACACCGAAAGACGTCGCTAAAGCCGCCTGCCTCGTAGTATTGACCATCCGATCGAACGATCCTGTCGGTCAGATCGGGAATGGATGTCGATGAGAGGCGTGGTGGTCGTTCGGGCTCGGACCTAGCACTTCCGTGTCAGCGAGCGGCGGATCAGAACGGCGACAGGACGAAATACGATTCATGTGGGGGCATCCGGTGCGAGGTTCGAGCTCAAGGAAGTTCGGCTTGGAATGTGGCGCAGGGCGTAAATGTAACAATCGAAGGAATGTGCGATTAAACGTCGGGAGCAGCGCAGGGGACGTTGATGGCCTACTCAGGCCTGGCTACTTCAAGTTGCCAGCGGGCGCTAAGCGGACCCTCCTGGGAAAGAACGGACAGCAGGCCGATATATCATACAAATTTCAGACCGCGAAACATTGCTAACCGCGTTGTGAAACGGGCAATTACTATGTCAGTGGACTCTGTCGGATTGACGTGTATATGCATGCAGGGGTGGTAGTGGCAGTCATGGGCTTGCTCAGGCTGCCATAACTTGCCGTTGCTCGTTATATCTCGGCTGCAAGACTTGGTTCGCGATCATGATGGCACAATCCGCATCAACCAACTCAAGGAGGGGAGGGATTGTCAAAACTTGAATGTCATTAGTGTCTGCACAGTGAGGAGGATCGACTCCATACCGCACTGGCAAGAGCCGACACCCCAACTTGAATGTGATTCGTATCGGCCGAGTCAAAAGCAGGAATGATAAAATACAGTAAAGCCCACGACTCTTGTGGCAACGGACGTCCCGCCTTCACTTACAAATGTATCAACACCACCTGCATGCCAACAGCCCTCGCTACCAGGGTACCAGACGAAGATGAGGTGCATTAAGTATCCCATCTTCAGTATTCTGAGCGAAAACACAACATCCATTCGGGTAACCTAAACGAAATAGTACTTTGCAAGATTCTCGCTGACGCTGACCCACTGCTGTAATTTGCCGTTGCTCGTTCAAACATTTCGGCTGCAAGACTCGGTTTGCGATGGTTTAACGTTCCGCACCAACCAACCCAAGAAGTGAGAAGAAGGGAGGAAATTGTCAAAACTTGAATGTCATTAGTGTCCGCACAGTGAGAAGGCATGAATGACGATCGACTCCATACCGCAGGAGCCAATATCTCGATGTGATTCGCATCGGCCGAGTCAAATACAGTAAATGATAAAGTATAGTAGGGTCTATGACCCTCGTCAGCCGCATGTCACAGAAGGGGTAGCGACGGACGTCCCGCCTTCACTACAAATGTATCAACACCACCGGCACACCACCGGCCCTCGCTACCGGGGTACCAGATGAAGATGAGGTGCATCAACGTATCCCATCTTCAGTATCTGGGCGAAAACACCACATCCATTCGGGTAACGTGAACGAAATAGTAGGTCTGCCAGATTCTCGCTGACGCTGATCCACTGTCAGTCTCATTGTACAAGCTCGAGGAAAACACGCGCACCGTTACATGGACAATCCCAGATGAAGGTTGAGATCCGTCCTTCACTGCCACTTGTTGTGCCTAATAGGAAACAAGCTATCATATCATGGTGAATAATAACCGGAAAAAGACACACTAGACGGGATTCGTTTGGATTTGCTGAGCCTTGTCCGCTACGAGAAGGATGCTTGTTAGATTGGCCGGGTTCAGCAGCTTGGGCCTTGGAACGTGTTTTACTCTGTGGTACACTATAAATAACGGTGCTCACAAACAGACAAAACCAAACATGAACCTGTGGTTTTCCGATATATTTCGAGACCGCTCGCTAGGACGGTTCATCAGACACATCACACTATCAAGGAAGAACACTCACCCGCTGACGGCGTCCCTCAGCCATCGTCGAAGGTCGCTCATTTGTAGCATTTAATTTCGCTGGTGACTGGGAACGAGACCAAAAAGCAGATCGACCCGACTTTGTGGAAGGTCGATCTGGCTTATGCAAAGTCGGGTCCTTGTTGCTCCTATTAAACCTCGGTTGTAGCCACTTTTTGAGCATCGGAATGCCCTGAGATAACTTGGCAGTATTGCGATGTTGCTCTGGACGTGCCTCTGGAAGGGGCCACGTGGGTAGGGCATCCGACGATGGTGGTATGGCGCGCGTTGGGTCAAGCGGTGGTACCCTGCCCTCACGAGGATGGACAAGAGATGCCGGCGACGGTGGCTCCAACAGCGTCAACACGAAAGCAAGAAGAGAGTCAAGTCGTCACCAACCTGATCATAGTCGAACAGGGGGGCAGGCACGCTGGATGGCAACTCGAGCTATACCATCGTGAGAACTTTCTTCGAAAGGGAAAAGAACTAAGTCAAACCTCTAGGAGATCAATATCGCCGTCTTCGTGGTGGGTCTCGGATGCGAGTGGACTAGATGTCCTAGGTTCTTCCTGGTGTGCGTACAGTCAGTACGAGTCATTTGGTGACAAAATGACGAAGGTCTACCAGGCTGGAGTCTCCCGGTGTCGCAGGCTGCTACACTTGCAACGAAAGTCCACTCGAGTCAGTATCTCGCAAGGCACTCAACGAGGGAAGCGTGCCTTGCGAAGCTTCGTGACCAGATGATTATCAGGATCGACGTGAGACAAAACCGCCCCGTTAGCTACTGCCTTGTTGCTAATGAAAAGGCATAAGCAGAATCTGTGAGCATGCTACGCAAGCACACACATGTGATTATCTGGACGGCAAATGTTGATGCCCTTGTCCTCGAAATACAACTGGAGCCGAGACCAGACCCAGTCATTTGTTGAGAGTCCCCCGACAAGGAACGCCATCTGAAAATGCGGGTAAATGAAACGAACTATTCCAAGAACGTAAGGCCCACTGTAATCGGCGTCGTGGCAGATTGCCGCTGTTGCTCAAATGCGCCGATGATGGCGTCGATAGACTCAGTGAACAGGCCGGTGGCTTCTTCACTAGAATATATGAAATCAGACGGTGGGTGGTGATGGCGCAGGTTAAAGGAAGTCCTACCCCGTCAACTTCAGTTTCCCAAATGAAATGTTATGTTTCGCACTATTGGTGCGAAGACCACCAACCCTGATGCGAGCCTGTTTTTGATCACTGTTGATGACGAGCTTCGTTGTCTGGTCGAACTCGCGTGTGAATTCGGCTATATCGTCAGGAGTGGAGTGCTCCCAGCCGTCAAGTTTTCCTGTTATGAGAGTTTTTCGGGTTCGTCACTAATAAAGCAATAGAAGGAACAAGCCACCGACTTTCCAGCAGTGTCCTAGCTCGGCGGGTAACAAAGACTGAACCTTGCAGTCGACCTAGGAGGGAGAGATGAGTACGCAGGAATCCCGCTGTTTGCGACAGGCACATACACTCCGCTGGAGCAATCTCCTCACAAGAGATTGGGTTGAACGTCATTGAAAACATGCTCAAGTCGATGGTCGCACCGCCAGCATCGATGATGACGACTCCTTGGGGAGTGGATTGGTCGGCTATCTCCGAGTTGAGAAGGTTTGGGACGCAAAAGTGAAGGCTTGCTTCGCCCTCCGTTAGCATATGGACACGGGATCGCCCCTCAGGTGTACTAGGGATGAGACCGGCACGCTCAATCGCCTGACGGTACAGATGTCGTACGCCCTCCCAGCCATTCGGATGAGTGAAAATGTACTCGATCGAATTCTCGACAGATGACCAGGGGAAAGCGAGATGATGATCGGGGATATAGGTCTTGGTGCGCTCGAAGAGATATTTGATGAAATCTGTGAGAACGTCGACAGCGGATTTTCCGGATGGAAGTGGGGGTAAATCATCGTCCCGGTTAATTGAGGAGGCTAAATGCGTCGGGCGGAGGTGAAGCTTCCACCTGGATTTCATGGATGAGTAAGAGTTCTACTGACATCGTTAATAACCAACCATTCAGCCTTCGTCCATCCTTCGTCCTCTGCGATCTCGATTACGGTCTCAGTGAGCACCTCAGCGCCAGCCGCTCTGACGTTACCACTCTTGTCATAGTACAAGAGCGACGGTACTTTAGCGTCACCGCCAGGTAGTGTCTGTGCAGGAAATCTAGGGCCAGTCAAGGTAGATCACTAGAAACAAATAAGGGGCTTGCCTCGTGACCCCAAAAATCTCAGGAACCTGTCCTTGTTCGAGAATACAGTACGAGATACCGCTAAAGGTCATACCAATGTCGAATGCCACAACAAGCTTAGTAGGGCCATCGTGTGGTTTGAGGCTTTGCATGGCTTGTTAGTTTGAGAGAGAAAAGTTGACAATACAGGAATTTATAGGCCAGTCACCACAAACACCGTGCTGCAGAGTACCAGTGTCACGCAACGACGAAGGCTCGGACTAGAGTAAGTGGACGGAGGAGCTTGCGACTATGGTCAGCGTATGTCGTAGGGCCAGTAGTTACAAGGTCTCACCTCGGTCGTTCTTCTCTCGCCTGGGAGAAGGACGAAGGAAAGTAATGCTACAGAAACTGATCATTGAGACGGAGAATAAAAGAAAAACGAGGATGAAGCATGTACAGTAGAAGTGAACGTGTGATGATATCATCGTGAAAGTACTTACTTACGTATATGTGAAATTCGCTGGCTCAAATTGAACTGGGCAAGGCCAGTTGTACATTGCTCGTCGTTACGACCGGCTCGTCTACCCCGAAACATCTGCGCCTGAAACGAGGGATTGCGGTGATGGATTGTACGAGGGGTCTTTGCACCGTGACGCTTAGACTGTATCTTGTCACTTACCTGACGCGTGGCGATAAGCCGTTCTTCCTCTTCAACATTGACCTATTTTGAAGAATGTTTGGGAACAGTATACAGACTCGATCGTGCAATACAACTCTCAGGCTGGCCAGAGACACCAGCACTCGACGCTCAACTCGACACCTCATGCCCTCAACCCCACAAACTCCCTCCAACTCTTCACTTCGCTCGGCACGTTCCCCTCTCGGTAGCCCATCAACCCTTTCCCATCCTCGCCCATCTTCCGCCTCAACGCCTCCACCCACAACGCCGCACACTTGGCATTGTTCAACAACGGCAGCCCGAAATCCACCGCGTTTCGACGGGCAACGTAGTCCTCGTCTTCTCGTCCCTTGCCGCGCCACTGAGCGAGGTTGATCACCGATTGGATCTCGTACTCGTCAAAAACCTCGCGTAGACGACGCTTGTCAGACGTGGGGAAGAAGATGCGTTTGCAGGTGACGTGGGGGATGGCGGTCAAGGCGACCTCGATCGCGGGCGAGGTGACATAGAGTTTGAAACCGAGCGAGTGAAGTGTTTTGGCGATGAAAGGAAGTTCGGGCGTGTCCGGCGAGCCACCGATAAGGACACCGGAACGCGGGCGGGGAGGCTTGAAGCCAGTTGTAGAGAGTAGTGAGGCCCAATATGCTTCATAAACGTCGGCACCGAAGGCAGCAACTTCACCCGTGCTCGCCATTTCTAAGGTAACATTGTCGGTCAACAGAACACGGTGAAAGAAACAGGAAATGGCACGCACCCACGCCGAGGAAAGGATCGGCACCACCCAGTCGTGTCCAAGAAAATTGGGCAACCTTGATACTCGTGTAGTCCCGCTTTTCTTTCATTAAATCGGTAGGCTCGGGAACATTCACACCGGTAATCGCCGCCGCCGCCGTCTCGATAAAGTTGTGACCCAACACCTTGGAGACGAAGGGGAACGAACGCGATGCACGCAGGTTACATTCGATGACCTTAAGCTCGTCCTCACCATCCTTGGAGGCGGGCTTCTTGATCACCTGCATGTTGAAAGGTCCTGAGATCTCGAATGCTTGAGCAACTCGCGATGCGATGTCTTTCAACCTGTCGAGGTCGCGCTCGCTCAATGAGTAAGGAGGAAGCACGAGGGTGGCATCTCCAGAATGGACACCGGCGTTCTCGACATGTTCACTGACAGCATGCACGAGAAGCTGACCCTTGTAAGCGACGGCATCAACGTCGATTTCCTGAGCGTTCGAGATGAATTTTGTAATCACGACGGGGTGAAGGGGAGAAACCGAGGACGCTGCGGTGAGGGTGTGCGAGAGCGCGGATTCTTCGTGCACAATGTTCATTGCAGCTCCAGAGAGAACGTACGAAGGCCGTACGAGGACCGGGTAACTGTAGATGTTCGTTAACACTCTACTCTGGTAATGACACGAGTTGCTTTATACTAACCTCACACGGTTCGCAAATTCCTTGGCAGCTTCCAAGGACGTGACTTCAATCCACTCGGGTTGATCGACACCGATGGAATCGAGGACACTCGAGAACTTGTGACGATCCTCTGCGTTGTCGATCTGCAAGGGATCAGTACCGAGAACGTTGACACCGCTCTCCTTGAGCCGAAGCGCGATGTTTTGCGGAAGCTGACCTGTTAGAGAATGGGAGGTTCAGTTGACATTACGCTGACGAAATAAGAATAACTGACCTCCGACACTGACGATAACGCCCTTCGCACCCTCCAACTCGTAGATATCCATTACGCGCTCCCAGCCCAACTCCTCAAAGTACAGCCTGTCTGCCTCGTCAAAGTCCGTGCTGACCGTCTCAGGGTTGTAGTTGACCATGATCGTCTTCCCGCCAACGCCGTTGCCATCCTCGCTCACGGTATCGCACATCTCCCGCAACTTCCGCGCACAGGTGACGGCACACCAGTCGAACTCGACACTGCTTCCGATACGGTAGACGCCACTGCCGAGCACCATGGTACCATGATCATCAAAAGTGACATCATGCGCGGATCCGTTGTATGTCGTATAGAGATAGTTGGTGTGGGCAGGATACTCGGCTGCCAACGTGTCGATCCGTTTTACGAAAGGAGTGATCGGCGGGTCCTGTGATTTACGGAAACTGCGTACTTCGCCTTCTGTGGTGTTCAGGAGCGATGAGATCTGAGAGTCGGAGAATCCTTGTCGCTTTGCGATTAACATGAGGGAAGGGGGAACAGCCGAGAGGTTGCAGAGGGAGGAGAGGGCCCGAGACGTGTTGACAATGTTTTCGATCTTGTATAGGAACCACTGGAAGGGAAACGACCATTAACATGGGTAATAAACGAAGGTGTGTATAACATACCTTGTCTATCTTTGTTAGGTCGTGAATTTCTTGTACATTGTACTTGTCATTGTACATCGCGTATGCGATCGCGAAAAGCCGCATGTCCGTAGGGCGCTCCAGCGCTCGCTCCAACTCGCCTGGATCCTCCAGTTTTTTCAACCCACCGACCACTTCGAACCCTCGCCACCTGGGGTCGACCATACGAATAGCTTTTTGCAAGCTCTCTTCAAACGTCCTGCCGATGGCCATGACTTCGCCCACACTTTTCATAGCGCTACCAATTTCACGGTTGACCTCGTTACTGAACTTGGCGAGATCCCATTTAGGAATCTTTGTCACAATATAGTCCAGAGACGGTTCGAAGCACGCAGTGGTAGTTTTTGTGACAGCGTTGGGCAACTCGGGAAGGGTGTGTCCCAGGGCAATCTTGGCGGCCGTGTAGGCAAGGGGGTATCCCGTTGCCTTGGACGCCAAAGCGGATGAACGGCTCAATCTGGCAAGATACATGAGCGACTGTCGATTGCTAATACGCCCACGCATACCGTGCATTAACTTCGATCACGCAATATTCTCTCGACTCGGGATTGAGGGCATACTGGATATTACACTCCCCGACGACACCAAGATGCCGAATCACCTTGATCGCGGCGCTCCGCAACATGTGGTACTCGTCGTCATTCAACGTTTGACTGGGGGCGACGACAATCGAGTCACCCGTATGTGTTCCCAAGGGATCAAAGTTTTCCATGTTGCAACAGATGATGGTGTTGTCGGCACCATCACGAACGACTTCGTACTCGAGTTCTTTCCAGCCTTTCATGCTACGTTCGACAAGGACTTGAGGAGAAAGCGAAAGGGATTTTGCGGAGAGATCTCGCAGCTCGACGGGGTTGTTGGCGAATCCAGAACCCAAGCCACCCAGAGTGAAAGCCGCACGAAGAATGACGGGGTAACCAATCTTTTCTGCGGCTTCGAGGGCTGCATCGACGCTGGAGACGGCAGTCGACTGAGCGACCGGTATGTCGATTTCTGACCAGCGGTCATGTGAGGATCGAGTCACGATCAGAAAGGGAGTACGAACCTTTGAGAGCTTGTACGAAGAGGTCACGATCTTCGGAAATCTCGAGCGTCTTGATAGGTGTTCCGAGGACCTTGACACCAAGGCGATCAAGGATCCCCATCTTGTCAAGGGCGATACCAACGTTCAAAGCACTCTGACCCCCGAAGTTGAGTAAAATGCCATCCGGTCGTTCCTTTTCCAAAACGTATGCAACATAGTCTGCGGTGATGGGTAGGAAGTAGACTTCCGAGGCCAGCTGATGACTGGTCTGCCACGTGGCTATATTTGGATTGATCAATACGGCTTCAACGCCTTCTTCGCGGAGGGCTTTCATAGCTTGTGAACCGGAGTAATCAAACTCGCCGGCCTGGCCTATGGAAAGTCCACCACTGCCCACGACGACGACTTTTTGGACCTTGGGATGGTCGAGTTGTGGGAGTACTTTGGCGGACAATTTCCGAGCAAGTTCTGAAGGGGAGTTGAGGACGTGTTCCCCATCTTTTGGCACGTATGAACCGACGGCCGGTGCAGCGATCGCACGCAGAGGGCTGGTGGGTGCAATACGAGAGCGAAGTTGTGTAGTGGAGAAAAGGCGGGTGGAAGGGTGATGAGCACGGGCAAGGTTGTTCAGAGAAGGCAGCACGCGCGCTGTGGTCGGAATTCGGGAGACAGTTGTAGTGAACATGGTAGGGTGCCTTCGCAAGGCTTATTTTCAACGTTGGAGAAGAGAAAAAACGAGGTCACTGAGGTAACTGTTCAGCCAACAGATCAAGACATCAACGACGGTGTAACAGGGAAAAGAAAGAGTGGATTAGAACTGACTCGTCGCGTGTGTTCTGAGTGAAAATCATAAACGAGCTCAAAGCCCTCCCCGATATCTCGAATGCCAATCGCTAGTAGGTTGAAGAGATGCATCGCACAACGCCCGCAAATTTTTATACCTCCTCGATGCGGAGTTCAGCTTCGCACGATGCTCCGATTGGCTATTCGGCCCGACTTTTAGTGGTCTCCTCCCATGCCACTAACGTGTGCTGGCTCCTCATTCATTGACGATCTCGACACCCTCAGCATGGTTGAAAATGACAAGAACACCTTTGAGCCGCTCGTCCGCTGTGCTTGCCCTCCACACGTTGCCCATACACTGCTCATCCTTGGTGTTCGCCCTCCGCACGCTGCCCCCCACTCCTGCCTGTCCCGAAGTCATCATCTTCGTAACCTTGCGAAGTGCTTCCAGGACGAGCTCACTCTCCCGCCCCAGCTCATTGTGCCTATCCCCGTGGATCGAATGGGGAAGGCTACTTTCGGAAAGCTTCCTAAGGCTCGCCTTGTTGACCAGTTGAAGCAGGGCGGACTTTCTAAGCATATTGCCCGCGCAGTGGAGTTGCTGAACATCGTTCGCGGTGCCAGCTTCACAATCCCCTACATCGACAACTCAGTGGTTCCTCCATCGGTGACATCAGACTTAAGCGCTAGGGAGAGTTTGCGTTTGAGTTGGCCGAGATCCCCACGATCCAGATCCTCAAGCACCCCATCGTCTCCAGCTTGGCGCAATACGTTGACTCCTTGATATCCGAGGACGCGAGCGCCGAGGAGTACGATCCTATCGTTCCCCTCAACCTCGCTGGCGACAAGACAACGATCTTTATGGTTCACCCCGGTGTCGGCGAAGTCCTCATCTTCGTCAACCTTGCCGAGTACTTCCAGGACGAGCGGCCGTTCTACGCGTTCCGGGTGCGGGGTTTCGAACCCGGTCACCCGTTCTTCGGTTCCATGGATGAGATGGTGGCTTACCGTCAAGCGGACGCAGCCTCACAGTCCTTATGCCATCACTGGTTACTCGTGGTGGTGTCGTCGTCTTCGAGGTCGCCAAGCGCCTCGTAGCCACGGGCAACGAAGTCAAGTTCACTGGTCCCATTAACATTCCTCCTCACATCGCCGACCGTATGCATGAGATCGACTAGACGGGTGGTATGCTCAACCTCTCGCATTTCCTTGGTCTCATGAGCGAGCAGGATACTGACGACCTCGCATCAGCATTGAGGCCACTCACGCGCAAGGAACAGCTCAACGCCGTGTGGCAGTTGTCTCTTCCCGGGCGTCTCCTCGAACCGCAGCTTACACCTGAGAGGCTTGACCACTGGGTGGACATCGCTGGCCCGCTGATCGAGTGTGGCAAGACATCCCCCTTTACACTTCGCAAGCAAGGTCAATGCTCCAACTGGGACGACGATCCTATCACCCTCACGATTAATTTGGCAATACAACCGGCCACGTCCACCACGATTGTCTCCTACGTCAATCGACCCTATTGTCGAGAGTAACGCAGCGGAGGAGCCTCTACCGTTTACGTCAAGGTTACCTATATTGTTTACATGTCCCACAGAACTATTCCAAGAACGTATACATTGCACTCGACAGATACAACCATTCAGATCATAGACTGGTTAAGCTGCGAGTGACGCAAAGCAGATGAAGGCTGCAGCCGCACACAGCACACTGTATCCGTAAACAAGGTTCCTGCCGATGAAGTTCGGTCGTAAATCTAGTCTCATTTTGTATATGGGAAAGGTGTCATCAGTTCGTAAAACTTCGTATGCCAATCGTGAAAAAGTCTGCAGCAGTAGTACTGCATACAGTACTATGCTCCGTGTATGTAATGCTCTATGGGTATGTAATGCTCCGTGGGTATATAATACTTGAATCTGCTGAAAAGATACGGGAACGAAGAGGTAGTCAAGTCACGCATACAAGAACGACGAAAGTCGTCAGCGAAACTAGGGCAGCACCATATAGGCTAGCTGTGGTCAATACACCAAGTCTGATGCCGAAGAGCACTGCAAGCGCAGTAAATGTGATGAACAGGAACAGCGGGATGAGAGCCATTTCGTCTGGAAATGCGCTTCCAATGCCGAGTATGATGAGAATACAACTGAACGCGGTGAAGGCGGCGGGTAGCCTCTGAAGTAAAGTCGACACGGCAGGGCGGGTTTCCTGCACCCTCATTAGGGGTTTGTTCATGCAAACTTTGAAGCAGGCTACTCGGGCTCACCTCATCGTCGCTAGGCGGGACGACGAAATACAACCCAAGAGTAACGGTGCCAGCACCGATAAAGAGCAACGTAGTTCTAGGCTGGTTGGAGGACACTGCAGCTAATCCAGTCGTAAACGCTACCAGTAAAGGTGCCTATTGGAAGTGATCGAGTTGATATTGATCTCGTCGGTGCCAAAAAAGAAAAGCTTACTACTGCGCTCTGTCTATTCAAGCGAGCGACGTCACCACTGGCAGTAACAGGGGGAGGGAGCGTTTCAGGGGGTTCTGGAGTACGTTGTGGACCGAGCATATGACGTAGGGGGAGGGGGGG
>JBBPNN010001145.1:0-11744 GCA_038090935.1 Hortiboletus campestris
CCTGAGCGATGATTGTATATGGCCCTAAGTTCTTCTCAGAGAGTTTCTTAGAGGGCCGTGTTGAGCGGAAGTATTTTGCCTTGATGAATACCTGGTCACCGACTTTGAAGTCCGGTGCCAGAGTTCGCTTGGCATCCGCAGGTCCTTGGTATCGCTTTTGCGCAGCAGCCATCTTCTCATGGAGGAATGCGTGGAGGGAATCGAGGTCAACGGAGTATTCGCAGGCTCTCTCGGATGTAAGGTCATGCTCGGGGTGAACAGTAATGTTGGGGTGGTAACCCTTGTTGGCGAAGAACGGTGAGACTCCAGTGGTAGCGCTTGGAGCGTTGTTGTACGCGAACTCCGCTAGGGGCAGGAGTTCGGACCAGTTGTCTTGCTGGTAATTACAATAGACTCGGAGGTACTGCTCCAGTGTCTGGTTCATTCATTCTGTCTGGCTGTCTCCTTTGGGGTGATAACCGGAGGTGAAATGGAGACAGATGTCCAGGGCCTTACCGAGCGAATGGAAGAAATGAGAGACGAACTCCGAACCTCTATTGGAGGTAATGTGGGAGGGGACTCCATGCTTGGAAAAGACATGGAGTAGGAAGAGTTTGGCGAGCTCCGGAGATGTAATCGTATTGTGCGTCGGAATGAAAATGCACTGCTTGGATAGGCGATCTATGACTACTAGGATGGCGGTGAATCCGGAGGACGCGGGGAGTTGTTCGATGAAGTCCATGGAGATGGAATTCCATGGCTTCTCTGGGATAGGGAGCTGCTTGAGCAGTCCGTATGGTTTGTGCCTCAGAACCTTTGCGCGGGCGCAGGTCGTGCAGGACGAGACATAGTCCTTTACGAATGTTCTGATACCTGGCCAAGTGTATTCGCGTCTAATCAGTTCCAAGGTCCAGTTCTGGCCGAAATGTCCGGAGAGGGGATGATCATGTTTGTACTGGAGGACTCGGAGAAGGAGGTCATTGGAGTCCGGTACGTAGATCCTATCGTCTAGGCAGAGGAAGCCGTCAGTATCGATAGACCATTGGGAGTCGGAGGGTTCGGAGATGGACATGTGGATGGAGGCCAGAGGATTGGAGGGGAGAGCGGAGAGGATATCACTGTGGAGGGTTTCTTCGTCAAAGAGTACACTGGCCCGGAGTACTGGAGCTGCGAGGTAAGTGGCTCATAGGGACGCAGCGAGTTGCTCCTGAGTGAATACGGGGCGGAAGTTGTGAGGGTTGACGCGAGCATAGTCCTTATCCCCCTCTTTGGGATAGACGTCCCAGCGTCTAGTGAGGGCATCAGGCTTCGCGCCAAGGCGTCCGGGGCGAAAGCGGACGACCATGTTGAATTGGGAGAGGAACTCCGACCAGCAGGCTTGCCGCTGAGTCAGGAGTTTCATGGTAGCGAAGTATTCTAGGTTCTTGTGGTCGGTGACCACATCAACCGGAGTTGTGGAGCCTTCAAGGTAATGTCGCCAGGTCCGGAAGGACTCATGAATGGCGAGTAGCTCCTTGTCGTGGGTGTCGTAATTGAGCTCCGGAGCAGACAGCATCCGAGAGTAGAACGCAACCAGACGAATTTCTTCGTCGGGGCACTTGATAGAGAAAATGCCAGCAATGGCATAGTTGGAGGCGTCGGTTTCTACAATCATCGGAGCGTCAGGCATCCAATGCGTCAATATCGGAGCGGAGGTGAAGGCTTCTTTGAGCTTCCGGAAAGCGGAGTGACAGGAGTCGGAGAAGTTCCATGGAGTACCCTTGCGGGTGAGACGGGTTAAGGGAGTGACGATGTTGGAGTAGTTATCGATAAAACAATGGTAAAAGTTTGCGAAACTTAGGAAGGACTGAATGTCCTTGACTTTACGAGGCTTGGGCCAATCTTGAATAGTCTGAACCTTTTCCGGAGACATGGTAAGCCCGGAGGGTGACAGTTGGTAACTGAGGTACTTGGTAGAATCAGTGTGGAATTCGCATTTTGATGCTTTCGCATAAAGTCCGTGTTTGCAGAGTCGTCGTTGGACCTCCCGGACATGCTCTTTGTGGGAAGCCATGTCTGCGGAGAAGATCAGTATATCATCCAAATAGACTATGACGCAAACGTCCAAAAGATCAGTGAAGATAGTGTTTACGAACCGCTGGAACGCCGCAGGAGCATTAGTTAGACCGAACGGCATGACGAGCCATTCGTAGGAGCCGTAGCGCGTCCAGAAGGACGTCTTCCATTCATCGCCATCGGCGATGCGAACCAAATGGTAGGCATGCCGGAGGTCGATCTTGGTGTAGATTTTGGCGCGGCTCGGAGCATCTAAGAGGTTGGAGATACGGGGTAGGGGGTAGCGGTCTTTCTTCGTGATCTTATTGAGTCCTTGGAAGTCGACGCAGAGGCGGAGCGAACCATCCTTCTTGCAGACAAAGAGGACCGGAGCAGCGTGAGCGGAGGAGGAGGGACGGATGAACCCCATTGCTAGGTGCTCATCAAGGAATGTCTGGAGGGACTCAAGCTCGGAGGGGGAGAGAGAGTACATAGTGCCTAAGGGGGGAGAAGTACCTTCTTCCAGGTTGATCTTCAGATCGTATTCACGATGCGGAGCAAGCCGGGAAGCCTTGCTCTTGCTGAAAATGTCTGCAAAATTGTGATAGTCCGGAGGGACGCCGGACAAATCAGCAGGGTCGGGGGCGACGGAAGCGGCACGGAGGTCACTCTCTTTGGTGTGGAGGTGCAGGCTAAACTGTATGGAGCCCTGGAGGTGACAAGCGAGTGCGAATGCAGGCGCACTGATGATCGCTATGGGCGGAGCCTTGCGGTCGGAGAAATGCGGTGGATCGGGGGGTGTGGAGTCAGCCGGAGGTGGCGAGACTGGAGGCTGCGGAGATGAGCTCGGGGGTGCTGGCATGTCCTGTTCAGGTGAACGGAATGAGATACTGCTCGAGACCCAATCAATCAACGGATTGTAGCGGGTGAGCCAGTTATGTCCTAAAACAAGGGAACAAGAACCATCCAGCGGGGTGACATATAATGTCGTCGGAGTGATATCACTGGTTTTGAAACGGACAGAGAGGTCAATAGCTTGAGTAATGGTGGAATTTGTAGTACCGTCGAAGAGTCGGAGTTGGAGCGGGGGAACGGAGTAGGTGGAGAGATTGTTCTTATTAACAAATGATGTATCGATAAAGCAGTTGGAGGATCTGGAGTCTACAAGCGCGGGGAACGGAGGGATATCATAGGATACTAAAGAAACAGAGGGCATAAGTGATTTGGGATCAGAAAGAGCGGACGTGTTGAGACGGATCTCCTTGGGTGCACGGGTGGGTTCAACGCAACCTCCAGACCGTGTGGAGTCACGGAGGTCACACTCTATTTTTTTGTCTCCGAGGTGGAGACCTCCGGCTTGGTTTCCGGAGTAGTTGTCACAGCGCGGGCCTTGGACGCCTTAGAGGTAGATTTGGGGCATTCCTTGGCCATATGCCCTGCGGAACCGCAGAACATACACAACTTGAGGTCGAAGCGCCGCTTGCGTTCTTCAGCGGTGAGCTTGCCATCTTTTCCCAATTTCGACGACAAGTCCGGCTTCGAAGAAGCGGATGTGGAGGCTCCTTTGCCCTTATACTCCTTGGTGTCTTTGGAGTTTCCGGAGGGTCGAGCAGAGGAGGGTGTGGGAGCAGACGATTTGTCGGAGGGCTTGGATGCGGAGGGCTGGTTGGACGGCTTTGCTTGGCGATTAAGTTTGGACTTGCGCTCCCAATAGCGCGCGTCGATCGCCTGAGCGAGATGGCGGAGTTCGGAGAGCGTTGGGGGTTTCCCGGCGTGGGAGATTTCATCTTTGATACAGTCCGGCAGACCGTTGTAGAAGTGGTGCCGGAGGGCACCTTCTCCGTAACCTCGGACTTGCGAAGCTATCCTGTTAAACTCGACCACATACTTGTTAATGTGTTGACCATCCTTCATGGACAGGTGGTCGAGTTGGTGCTCCGCATCTCTGACAGGGTCGTGCGGACCGAAGTTTGCCTGGAGTTCAAGGATGAACTCTTTGTAGTTGTCCATCCAGAGGGGATGTTGGTCGGGATCTTCCATTTGGAGGAGGTCCGGTTCGAACCACTCCAGCGCCATGCCTTTCAGGTAGGACTGTGCAAATGTTACTTTGGCGCGGTCCGTGCTAAAGGCCTTGGGGCGGTCCTGGAAGTTTAACTCGCACTGTACCATGAAAACCTGGAGTTTGCGGGGTTCCGTCCCGTCAAACTGGTCGGGTTCTCGGACTTTGGTGTGGGGGGTAGAGTCGGAGGTGGGACGACGAGTGGAGTGAGCGAGGCCCTGAATGGCATTCGCTAGCTGAGCGAGGGTATCTCGCGGGATACGTTCATCGTCGTCTGGTTCTGGGTCATATGGGTCAGGGAAGTAATCCTCATCAGGATCGTCTGGGTCATCTGGGTCATCGCCATCCGGACCATCTCCGGGGCCTTCCGGAAAACCTGGTTCATTGGGAGGTGTATGGAGTGATTGCTTGTCGTCGTCCTCTAGGACTTTGATACGCACGCCCAGAGTTGGGGATTGGGGGAGAGGGCGCGATGCTGAAGCGGAGGCGGGGGTGCGACGAGCGGAGAAGCTTCAGAACTGGTCGACGAGTTCTGGACCTTGACGACTATTCCCGAAAGCGCTGAGGGGATTGAATCTAGGAGAGCTGTTGGCGCCGATGAGGGCGCGAGTGCGGGAACGAGTAGTACGCGTAGCCATTGATGGGGAACTCTTTGCAAGTATGAGTTCGAATATACTGTTAGAACCGTAACTCCGGTATCAACTCCGGAACGCCGGAGGTGATTTAGGAAATGGGACTTGGCTTCACCGTATGTGGTGCGCCCTTACAAGGGTTCGGTCCCGGATTTACGGAGATCGGAGGTAGGACTTAAGACGTAGAGACGTCAAGTCGAGCGGAGGTGTCAGAGGAGAGTCGTTGAGACTCAAGCGGAAGTCAGGAGAGTTATTCTAGATAATATTCGAACTAAAGAATACAGGAGTGAAATCGGAGGCTTATATACGGAGTTCAAGAATGATTAGTAAACGGAGTCGTAAGGGATTGGTAAGAGAACGGGAATCAGGAGTAAGTATCCCAGAGCTGCGCTCCGGGTAAGAGGAACCCGGAGCTGTGCTCTAAGCAAGACACAGGTACGGAGGTAAGTAACAAACGGAGCTAGTACTAAAAGAGAGAACAAGAGAATACTAAGTACAAGTCTGGAGTCCGGAGATAAGTCCTGCGTGAGAACACAGCGGAGTTCTTGATGATAGGCCCAGAGGGCCGGAGTTGAACTTGGACGAAATACGGGATATGACAGAAGTGTCCAGTCTGGGTAGGGAAGGTCCGGAAGGTAATGTCAGAGCAATGGGGAGATGATAGAAAGTGTCTGAGAAGGGGGATACGACCGTAGAGACGCACCAGTCTCTACAGTGTCACAGCAGCTAATAAAATGCTATGCTGTTATTTTGTGTGGAGGTGGTGAGGCGGCTGTTATCTCTTTGCTGCAGCACTGGATTCCATTCTGAGCTATACTTCCAATGTACTTGTGATGAATTTCTGACCAAAATCCTCTTTTCTGTAGCAAGTCTAGCCAATGATGAAATTAACAGAGACAAAAATTTCCCGGTGTAACGTGTCACAGCTAGTGTTGTGCCGGGCCCAGCCCGGCCCAAAAGCCCCGGCTAGGGCCCGGCTCTTGAGGGCTCCGGCTCAGGAAAAATGAAGCCCGAGCCCTCAATGACGGCCTCACAGGGCTCAAGGCCTGGCCCAGCTTAGGCCCCAGCTCGTGTGGCGAGGCAGGTGAGGGCAAGCCCGAGCAAGTGGGGGAACGAGTGAGCATGTGTGTGCATGCGCGCTCGTGCAGTGGCGGGTGAGGGCGGTGGGCGAGACGACAAGAAAGAAGGAAAAAAAAGAAAAAACGCAGTCCAAATCAATACCCTGTCAGCTTCACTCTAGCCATATCATACGCCCTAATCACCCTCGCCTGATCCAACCTCCCCATGCCTCCTCCATCCCCCACAGCATCCCCCTTGGTCTGACTAAATGCGAACCTGCAATTCCATATTGTGGGCACAAGGAGCAGCGTAAGGTAGAAGACAGCGTCGGTCCAGAGGCATGGGACGAGGCCTGCATATTCAGTCGAGAAACCAAGGGTGGGAGCAATGAGGGTGTAGAGTGGGAGAAAGACCATCGTGAACATGAACGAGCTTGGGATGGCTGCCACAGTGTACTTGGTCCATAAACTGGTCAGTGTTTGTCAGCAAGGATACGAAGGAGCCAATGGAAGATGCACTCGGATATCAATGCAGCCCTGCCAAGCACGGTCAACAACACGGTGAGGTACAAAGCTGTACCCCAGAACTAGTGCCCCAAATCCAAGCCTGTCGACTGCTTCAAATCTCCCCAGAACAAGATGACCAAAAACCCAAGCAGAATCTGTCGTCCTCGTCCGTTTCAGCCCAATCCCATCCGCATACATGACGACCAACTGACAACTCACCCCGATGTTGATCGCCATCTCCTGTTGGTCCCCCGTCAACACCCAGATCTTGATCCCAGCCTCTTGCAACATGTGGATCATGTCCGGTACCCCAAAGCTTGTCCTCGATCACTGTCGCTCCAAGCAAAAACATGTCTTTTTCGACGAGCTCGGTGGCTTGGTCAAGGGCTTTGTTGTGGCTTTGGTGTAGATGGATGCCCATTGGGTATATTTGGCTGGGGGGATATCGCAATAGGCCATGCAGAGCATGCGGAGACCTTTGGTGGCATAGTCCCGTCCACCGTCAGTGAGGAAGAGAGGATAACAACAAGGCGAGCAAGACAGACTTGGCGATGGGACAGTGTCTTTTCGGTAAACAGCTGATGCTTTCCCAGCTGCTCGAGAATCAGCGGGTGAGCATGCATGTGTGCGCAGACACAACAGTCTGCATGCATGTGCGTGCTCATGCGCTTGTGTGGTGGCGGGTGGGGGTGGTGGCCGAGATGACGAAGTGGTAACCGAGGGGAAGCAGGTGAGCGGGCAAGCACGTGTGTGCGCACAGATGACGGTCTGTGTGGGTGAGATGGTGAGGTGGGCAAGGGTATTGGGTGAGACGGCGAGGTGACCACGGAGCATGCGTGGGCTGGTGTGCTTGCACGTTGGTGCAGTAGTAGTGACGTGCAGGGTGAAGGTGGGGAGCAAGACAGCAATACTATGACTGCCATATCCATCTTTTTGATTACGCGCAAAAACCAACAAGGAAAAAAGTATTGTACACAGTCTACATTTACTAAGTAAGCCCCGGCCTGGGCCCCAGCCCAGGGCTTGAGAAATCTGAAGCCTGAGCCCTAGGCCCCCTGGAGCCCTTGCTCAGGGCCCGGCTCGGCTCGGCTTGAGAAGGGACGGCCTGGCCTGGCCTGGGGCTTCTGAGGGCTCAAAGCCGGGCCCGGCGCAACACTAGTCACAGCTGCTGACGACGAACCAGAAATTTGGTTGGCTGTGTCACGCATCACAGGGACTGACAAATTGATCGAAATGGTACAGTATATAAACACTAGCCATAACCACATTGCTGACTGACCGCAACCAAAACAAGTTAAGTTGGAAATAAACTAGCAGTTTGACTACATGTGACTAAACTACCAAAGCTGGTTTAAAGTCGGCTAGCCGCTGGTGTGAATGCTAATCAGACACTGTCTCTTACTTGTCCATGCAATATGTCCCAACTCCTGAGCAGCAATGGACTGATCCGCTGACAGTTCCACAAATTCATTCAACTGGGTCATTGCGCAGCTGACAAATCCAGTGATTGGACAAAAAATCAATCATCGTGCAGGCATCAAGGAAATAGTAAGGCTACCAATGCCAGTGGTCAGCGGTCTAGTAGTCATATAAGCTATTTCTCAAGACTTAAGCTCATCCACTTAATGTAAGCCCATGTAGGTTCATTGCAGCGAGCTGCTCAGACCCTTAGGGACTTGAGACTTGAGACTTGGGACTTGCCAAGACTCTGAGCCTACCAGCAGCCAGGAGGTCTAGTGTGTCATTGTGCATGCACTCTTGAGTCACTGTTTATAAAGGCTCCTTTTTTTTTTTTTCTTTCCCCCTGTTGACCTGGATCAGCTAAATCATCTCTGACAGCATCATTCAGTATTTGCACTCAACAGTCTCTTCTCCCCCATGCAACCATCACAACATCACCATCGAGGTTGAGGCCCTTCAGTAGCTCCAGTCCCAACCCCTCCATCTGGTCTCCCAGGCCTATCAAGCCCATCTGTTGACCCCACCATCCCTGACCTCGCTCTAGTAGTAGGTCCCAGAGCCCACAGGAACCAGCATCCACCTGCTTGGTATAGGGAACCAGATAATGGTAAAGAATTCAACATTCATGATTATTCAGACATATCGGAGGAAGATGTAGATCTAGAGGTATCTGGTAGGTGCAATCCCGGTCCGGTAGCTAATGTGGTAGCAGGTATGGGCTGTATGGCTACTCAGGATCCTTTGACCAACGATGGATCTCCAACGGACACCCTTGCTACTAACAGGTCCAACTTGAATCCAACCATTACAGACCCTTTAGCTACCAACTCTTCGTCCACTAGGAGTCAAGCTAGATGCTCTGCCCCCTCCTCCCACTCCCGATCCCTCTCATCACGTACCAACCGACATTACTTCCTCACAGCAACCAGGACTTGGTGCCAACCTTCCCCCATTCACAATCGATGGACTCAAGGACTACATAGTATGTTATCTTGTTGCTAATGACCTGGTTTGTGGACACTATTACTATTGGACCTCCGTTCTCTTCTGACTTCTGTTGATGTCTCAGGCTATCAACAAGATTGAGTCCCTAGAGTTTTGTCAACTTCTCCTTTACTGCAGTCCATGGGGCATAACTGATGCCAACATCCCTTACCATACCAACTCATCCTCAATGCCTTTGGGACAACATTTTCTACCCTTCAAGCTGAACTTTCAGTGCACGAGTAGTGTTTCTGTCTTTTTTTCTGTTAGTGATGATCATATATAGAGAGCAATGGGTGAAATATTGTTCACAGCCGACATTTGGTTGAGTGAATCTCTTGACCCATATTTTGCTATCACAGTCCACTGGATTGGACAAGAGGTGGAGAGTGGTCCCAGAATGTTCAAGTTAAATTTCAAGTGTGCACTTATTGCATTCCACTATGTTCCAGGAAGCCATATGGGAGTTGACCCTGCTGAAACGATCTTACATCTTATTGACCATGCTAGGATTTCTCTCAAAAAGGTACTAGATGTTCTTTGTATCACATTGTGCTCATTACTGAATACTTTTATTATCTAAGATTGGTCATTTTACCCTGGACAACACTTCAAACATGGACACTGTTATGTCAGAACTCTCCAGGATCCTACTGGATGAACGGGAATTCACCTTCAACCCTGTTGACCGCTGCATCCGCTGTTTATTCCATATCTACAACCTTTGTGTCCAGTGTGTGCTTGACAACTACACACATGCTGACTTCACTGAGTGTCCACCAACATGGAAGGATGCAACAGGAAAGGTAATTAACAAAGCCGAATATGTCGAAGCAGTTTGCAGCAATCTCATCGGACATGGGAGAACAGTCGTGCGCAATATTCGTTCATCCAGTCAGCACTGTTCCAACTTTCGGGCAGCAATCATCTCAGGAAACAAGCATGAGCAACTTGATGTCAATAAGTGAGTAGTCCAGCTGCCGGTAGTCCAACTGCTCCGCGATGTCAATGTTTGCTTGGCTTACCTGCTTGGGTTGGTTACTCAGTGATGATAGCGGTAGCTGGTCAAGAGTCAATTAGAACTCAGATGACTGAGTCAGAAAGCTAAATACGCTACATGAAGTGCATGTGAACTAACTACTATAAATGAACTACTACCATGTAATACGAGTTCGTTCAACACTTCCCCTTGCTAAGTGCATGGTAATTGCATAGGCATTAGGTGGTAGTGAGATGTATCGCTAGTTAGTCCTGCTAACTGTGGTTTTGATATCTAAACTGATCTGGGATCTACATTGCTCGAATTCGACATATCCAAGGTTCTTGGTGAACATATCGGCAGGATTGTCAGTCCCTTCGATATAGAAGATCTCTACATGCTGATTGGTTACAGTGTCATGTACAAAGTGGTAGCGAATGGGTATATGTTTGGTGCGACGTTTAGCAACAGGATTGTTAGCTATAAAAATAGAATCCTGATTGTCGCCACAAATAGGAATAGGTTTGAGATAAAACCCTAATTTCTCAAACATTTGTTTGATCCATATGACCTGGTGAGAACAGTCGCTCAGAGCCATGTATTCAGCCTCTATAGAAGAGAGGGCTGTAGTCTTTTGTAAATGTGAATTCCAAAGGAAAACACCATTTTCCAGCTTTAAGTAGAATCCCGTTTGGGAGTGGCGAGTTTCCAGATCTGCTCCCTAATTGGAGTCAGTGCAAGCAGTGATAGCACATCTGGAAGAACTGTCATACACAAGTGAATAGTCGTGAGTGCCAAGTAGATAATGGCAAATATACAGGGCCTTATCTACATAAGTGCTTCTGTGATGGATTGGCAGACTGTTGCGCCATTTGGGTGACTGTGTAAGCAATATCTGGGTGGGTACCAAGTATAAGATACAATAACGAGCCGATAACTGTCTGGAATCACGTCCGAAGTTCCATGTTGACGGGGGCTGTATTCTTCTCAGGTTGATAACCTTGAGGTAAGGGTGTACAAGTGGGTTTTGCATTGATCATTTTGCATTGCTCTAGTACTTTCTTGAGGTATTTGTGCTGGTCTACAGTATTTGGCCTATTCCAAACCTTATGACACTTCTGCTTATATGTAATTGGAGCCAAGAACCTTATAGTAGAAGTGAATGCCAAGTATATCAAGAGAATGCTAAATAAGCCTAAATTGCAACCAAATGCAGTGATCAACAGATGGATCCAAGGAATTCTTATGTTTGATTTTACCCTTGTTCATGTACCTGCAATACAGTTCAAGGTACCAGATGCATTATTCCAAAGGCCACTTGAAGACCAAGCCAAGGTAGAATCATATGATGATAGTTGGCTTGATGAAATTGCCTTGTTCTACGCATATTGTGGATTCAGATTGTGTAAGAACAACAGTATAGAGGAAGGTATCTCTAGGAGCATGACAGTATATGTATTGTCTGCCCAAGAGAATCAAGATACTACCCTTAGGCAGATATACGAGTATCTGACTGATCCTGAGCTTAAACCTGTTACTAATAAATTTCTATGAAAAGTTACCAAGTACTTTATAAAGGCAGAATACCTATTTAAGTGAACCAAATCCAGACCCCCTCCTAGTGATATTTGACCATAGTAAGCAGGAACAGATCTTGAGCCAAGCCCATGAGTCATTAGGTCACCACAGTGAGAAAGCCACCTGGGAAAACCTCAGATGCCGCTTCTATTGGCTTCAAATGTTACAGAAATCCCCTGGATGTCCGAGGCCGAGGAACACGAGTTCGCCTCGTGGATTTCTTCTTCTCCTTCCGACTTCTCCGATACCGATTTCCTTCGATTCTTCGATTTGCCTTCTGATTCTTTCGACCCGTAGACGGCGTCCCGTTCACCTTCTGATCTTCCTTTCCAACCGGGACTTCTGATCCGTTCCGTTCCGTTCCGTTCCGTTCCGTTCCGTTCCGTTCCGTTCCGTTCCGTTCCGTTCCGTTCCGTTCCGTTCCGTTCCGTTCCGTTCCGTTCCGTTCCGTTCCGTTCCGTTCCGTTCCGTTC
>JBBPNN010001146.1:0-11740 GCA_038090935.1 Hortiboletus campestris
GGGTTAGTATGGAAAGGGTTTTTGGAGTCACTGTATCAGTGAGCATTTCCCACTGATATCATTACCCTTCTTGCCCCTGCGTAATCGGGTTATCCCGATAGAGTTGACTTCCAGCCATGCTTTCATTTTGGCCCACCACTCCTCGAATTTGGCCTTGGATCTGTCATATTCTCCGGGGTCTGCAAACACTTCAACTCGTTGTGATGCTCCTTCTGGTGCTGCAGCTGAAGTGCCAGCAGTGAGGGTATTGATTGTTGCCATTAGTTGATTGTTGCTTTCAGTGAGTTGTGTCACTTGATTAGACACCACTTGTAAGTCCGCCATTCTTTCATTAAACTCCTCCAAAATAGCGGCAATCTTGTCTTCCCACGAGATGGCAGCATTACTGAGAATTTGATTGATCCGCTGAGACATAATTGTATGAATGGGAAGTTCTACTTAGTACGGTAGTGTTCTGGTTGTCATAGGATGTAAGGAAGACATAAAGCTATTCTTGAATATCGGGGGTCTCTGTCCCTGTCTCTAGAGAACTTTTGGAGTACAATTCTTTTCTTCTTCTTAGCCGGCTTCTTTATTTCCAGTCTTACTTCCTCTTCTTCATCACGTTCCTTTCTTTTGTGGCTAGATTCCACGATTGGCGACGGGGTGAGGAGGCTTAGGGGCGACAGGCGTTCTGCGGGTTCTCCAAATTGCAGTTCTTCTTCAGAGAGAAATAACCGGCACAGTTTTTCGTGCGACGGTCGAGAGAGGGCGAGTAAGTTTGTGTCCCTTGGGGAGAACACAAGGTCATTCAGGTCTATGGACTGCTTGTCCGCCAGCAAGTGCTGGGATGCTCTCTCTATGGATGAGGGTTTGGGGATGCCTGATCTTAGGGCGGTGGCTATGACTACTGCTGCGTTGATCTCTTTGTCCTATGTGGAACGAAAGTCCGAAGGACGTAAATCTGCTTCTAATAATCTCAAAAAGAGCGTGGCAGCGTCGGGTAAATCCTGTCATGGTGGGGTTGGGATCCTTTCCACTCTCTGTAAGCCTGCCGATTCCGCTGGCGAGGCCGTTCGCTCTCTTACGTTAGTTGGCTCAGCTACTTCTGCCGAAGCCACGTATAAAGGGTTAGTAGGGCCGGCTTGACCCGAGTTAGGAGGGAAAGAGCGGAGAGATTGGTGGAAGGAGATCGGCACTGGCTACTTCGTGAGCTCCTAGTGCAAGCGATCCTTCATGAAGATGCACTTGTGAGGTAGCGTCGGTGTTGGCAAGGTAAGGTGTAGTAGGAGTCTAGTTCTAGTGAAACAACCCTGAAGCGTAGCTTTCTTAGGTTGCCAACTGATACTTGGACTCAGGGAGGGAAGCGTAGAGATGAGGCTTGTCAGGCCAAAAGAGTCCTTCTTATAGTACTTAGGGGAAAGCACCAAGAGAACTAGACTGGAGTTCTCTGGTGGTGGCATCGAGCCTTAAGTACCTACTAGCGGTATGTACATGTTGTGACTGTATCTAACAATCCGGGAACAAATGGAGAAAAGGGCATAGGATAGAAACAGAGATGAAACACATGAGGCCAACGCACAGTGTGGCAGAATGGAAGAGAAGCATAAACATGTGGATCAATGAATGGAAAAGAAGCGTGATCGAACGCTTCTGTGAAGAGGTGAAACATAAAGTGTGAGAATGGAGAAGATGAGAAGTCTTGTGCGTGAATCGGAAGCAAGAATGAGTAAGTAGCACAAGATAAGGGTGAAGGTCAAGAATTGTCTGTTGGGATATGTGGAAAACAATAAGTCCAACGAACATAGGGGTACGGAAATATACTGATTGTAACAGATGGCGCATGTACAAACAGCATCAGGAGATGAAGAAACTCATTAGCACAATTCAATGAATGTCAATGACATACCTGGAGTATCACCAGAGAGCCCCCTCCACCAGTCCCTATCCCCCAATGAACCTGTGAAACAAAGAAATGAACCCCTGAGCATTGAGCTCAAGGGGGAGAGGAAGCAAGTTAGCGGGCTTCAATGACAAGCTTACCAACAATGAAACAGACATGTCAGAAGCATCAGGTGTTGAGAGTGGACCATCAAGGGTAATGGAATGTGCAGAGATGAAGGAAACAGCACCAAGACCCTAGAGGTGATACAGATGGTGGTAGTGGTGATATGGATGTGCCAAGTCAAGATATAAGGAAGGTTGGCCATAGAGGCGAGCTGGAGACATTGGGTGATCAGGACTGCCAGAATGTACAGTTTCTTAGATAAACATTGTTTTTTTGGTTCATCTCCGTGATGGTCTCAGATGATCTGTTGTGCATACCTCTGTTCTCGAATGTCTTTGGGTCAGTGATACCATTGAACCATGACCTGAATGGTTTTAGGCTGGGAATCATCCTTTATGAACATGAAATTACATAATTCTGAGTGTGTGAAAGCAACCTGAAGCTTGGAACTACTTACCATTTCCACTCTGATGTCCAAAATGCAACCCTGCCACATCTTCTTTGTGCAACACTGGAGCATTTCCATGCATTTCTTTGACCATCAGTCAACCTTGACAGAATGGACCTACTCATTTCCACATCTGAATGTATGTGTCTGATGGAAATCATGATGGTTTTACAATCCATATATTATGGAGCTGCAAGTGCCAAATAATTCCCACGATTTTTGACTGCAACATGCATGACTTTTGTGCCACAATGCATGCAATTTAAACATCATTCACATGACTTAGACATTTCTACATGATTCTGATTACTTAAACATGGTGAAAAGTACTACTTAGTAAGAGACTGTTCTGCCCACTTCTGTGCTATACACTCTCATTACCTCAAATTAAGGTTACCCCAAATAAGGGGATGTTCACCTACAAGTGCCTGTGGAATGAATTGGAATGGGACAAGAAGGCAACAGAGGTCTAATGAAAAAAAAAGATGGATACATGAGCCACTGTGGGTAGTAGAATACTATGAACAGGTCACACACATCCCAAATGGTAGGCAATGAGTCCCAGGGCTTGCTGACCACTTCACACACTCTGATCCACTTGTTCACCCCAGTTCCCACCACTTACTCATTTACTGCTTTGTTTTGTTGTGGGTGCAGCCTATCCAGAGGTGCATCAAAAGGGCACTCATCACTAGTCACTCGTCATCGGTCGATGGTCACCACCTGCATCAAACACATTAGCACCCAGTGTACCCCCAACATCCCTTGTTAATTGTTTGGTCATTCGAGACTTGAGTCTTGAGTTCAATACCCCATTGATTTTATGGGTTTGTAACTAGTGTTCAATCTATACAGAGTCAAACTTCATTGTGACTACTGCTAAGATTCAGTTCAATGATTCAGGTCCACTCAATACTAGTAACTTTCAGTGTAGTGACCCTGGCCTTGCTGGCCAAGATAAAAGAGCACAAGATACTTTGTGGAGCATGCAATTGAGTTGCCTGTCACAGTCCCCCTTGTGCACTGGGTTCTGCCAAGTGATGATGCCTGTGGACAAAAAGTGTTTCAAGGCAGCAAAGAAATCCAGGAAGAAAGTCAAAGATTGGAAATTGGGTTCTGTAAGGCATTTCATCAGGCTGAAACTAAGTACATCTTGCCTGCCTATCAAGGACACAGGTTTTTTGAGTACTGACATTACTTTATACAATTTCGATATGGTGTTCCTATGGCATGCAAAGGTGCTCCCCATGGTGTACAGATCCTCCAAACCCACTGGCAACAGTTCTGAAGCCCCTGCTAATTTTTGTCCATCCCACTCTGATATCTCCATTATGATTCTATGTCAATTCTTTATGACATGTAGGCAACTTGTAAAACATATTTCTGGAGTTTTTCAATCCTTGGAATCCATTAGGATATCATGAAAGTTTTTAGAGGCTACATCTGACCCCCTTTTCCTTCTCATGATTACTCCATATAAATTCAGTGTGGTGTTTCTATGGCATACAAAGATGCTTCCCATGATTTACAGACCCTCCAAACCCACCAGTAACAGTTCTGAAACCCATGCTAATTTTTTCAGTGTTGTGGTCCAACCCATCCTGGTATCTCCATCATGCTTTTATATCAATTCATTACAATCTGTAGGCAACCTGCAAACACATGTTCCTGGGGTTGTTACATCCTCGGAATCCATTGGTAACACTCATAGAAGCTCGTGGAATTTTTTAGGTGCTGCAGCTGCAGTGACCCCCTCTCCCTTCTCATGATCTCTCGATATAAATTCAGTGTGGTGTTTCTGTGGCATGCAAAGGCAGTCCCCATGGTTTATTGACCCTCCCAATCCATTTGTAACAGTTCTGAAACCCCTGCCATTTTTCTCAGTGTTGTGGTCTGACCCATCCTGGTATCTCCATTATGTCTTTATATCAATTCATTATGACATCCAAGCAACCTGTAAACACATGTCCCTAGGGCTTTTATACCCTCTGGATCCATTGGTAACACTTCTGAAACATCGTAGAATTTTCTTGAGGCTGCATGCAACCCTTGCCTCCCTCCCCTTTTGATGATCACTCCATATCAATTCAGCACGGTGTCCAATGCCCTGAAAACATGTCCTCAGGGGCCTTTGCACCTTCTGAATCCTCCATTGGGAACATTCCTGAGACCTCTGCTATTTTTTAAAATGGTCTTCTGTGATATGCTCCAGATATGACCTTGTTTGATTTTTATCTCGAGAACGCAACCACAGATTTTCATGATTGTTGGCTCAAAATCATTCCACAGATGTCCTCTACCTGATGGCATAAAGATCTCCCAGAAATAAAAAATCAAATTGGAATCTCATTTCTAAAATGACCATATAAGTGTTCTAAAGCCTCAAAACAAGCTAAGAATGGATCTCTTGGAGCATGCTGGATATAAAGAGCATTTGGCCAGCAAGATGGTGATAATGGAGAGGTGATGATTAAGAGAGGAGAGAGAGAGGAAAGCAGCAAGATCAAAAAATGCTCGCAAGCCCCCAACGAAGTGGCAAGAAGCTAGTCTAGGAGAGCAGAAAAAGGGTAATGGTAATGGAAACAAGCAAGGCAATGAGGGTGAGGAAACAGACAAGGATACACATCAGGAAACAGAGGAAGGAACAGACAAGGATAAGGAAAGAGAGAATGAGAATGAGAATGAGAATAATGGAAGGGAGTCATCTCACAATGAGGAATGAATACTTGTAATATGTATATCAATCAAATGATGTCGTATG
Source organism: Hortiboletus campestris (assembly GCA_038090935.1). Lineage (NCBI taxonomy): Eukaryota > Fungi > Basidiomycota > Agaricomycetes > Boletales > Boletaceae > Hortiboletus > Hortiboletus campestris. The sequence continues at coordinate 5,197 of JBBPNN010001146.1, forward strand.
CACTATATGCATCAGATTATATTATCTTTGTATGATATCTGTTTTCTAAATGCAGTACATGTCTAGAGAGTATGTAAAACCATTGGAAATGCTGCCATGTTTTTACATTGATCTAAATGACTATCCATCATTAGGCACCATACACACCATGGTCAATTAAATCAGGAGGTATGCTGCCATACTGGATTGTGTTCACTCAATATCTACAATATCATATAAGTGTAATATTAACCATTAGAAATACTGTTGTAAATTCTTTGGTGGAGTTAGATTACTACCACCACCTCTATTCATACACCCAAGGTAATTAATGATGCCGAGAAGACACCAAGCACTGCTGCTCAGGTGTCATAGGACACATGGGATGATGATGTGAAGCAAGGAAATGCATATAGTACATGGACATTGTATAACCAAAGTGACATACAACTGTATACCATCACTTCGAATTGTGTTTTCCAAGTGACTACAACATCATGAGAGTATGATATGACCATCAGGAGTGCTTCTATAAATTCTTTGGTCAAGTCAGATTACCACCCCCTAGTCACCATATACCATGGTCAATTAAATCAGGGATGTATACCATCACTCCAAATTGTGTTTCCCCAGTGTTTACAACATCATAGGAGTATGATATGACCATCAGAAATGCTTTTTTATTTTGACTGACTAATTATATGATCTCTCCATCACTCTTGTATAACTTTTATAATTTATACTGGGACATCCCATGGGGTCTATTCACATGCTCCAATTTTATTTGGACCAAATCCTGGTCAGGCATTTGTAATTATAATTCCTTCACAGTCTATGTAGTGCACTGCATGGTGGAGAAACACTTCTGTGAAGAGGTGAAACATAGATGTGACACGGAGGATATAGAAAGGCCTGTGTCAGTGAAACAGAGTGAGAGGATGAAAACCCAAACTAGCACAAGCTTCACATGAGGGGGAGTGAATGGAGACACATCCACACATGCACACATGGCGCAAGTGCATTTTGTAGAACAACAGTGTCTGTGTCCATGTACATTATGTGTCATAGTTTAATTGCTCACATACACATGTGGATCATGTTCATGGACACAGAGAGACATGTATTCTACACAACACAGCGCTTGCGCCACGAGCGCAAGTGCATGCTATCTGGAATTTATGAATAATGTTACATGTGGCGCATGCACTACATTCTCCACATGTGCATGTGATCAATTAAACTATGACACACAATGTACACAGACAAAGACACTGTTGTTCTACAAAATGCACTTGCACCATGTGTGCATGTGCTCAGTGAGGCCCAAGTAATGTATCCAACATAGGCACATGTGCGTTTTTGTAGAACATGTGTGTGTTGTAAATTGTATTGGAAATTGTGTTGTTTCCACATCATGCTCCATGTGAGCATCTGTCTTATGTTGTCTACAGTACCTGTGCCTCAATGTGCACATGCGCACATGGCGCATGTGCATTGTGTAGAACACACATATGTTCTAGACAACACACAAGACACAGATGTTCTATAAAACACACATGCACATTGAGGCACAGGTACTGTAGACAACATAAGACAGATGCTCACATGCGCCAAGTGCGCATGTGCATTTTGTAGGACATCTGTATTCAACATAAGACATATGTGCACATGCGCACTTGGTGCATGTGCGTGGACAAATAGAGACAAGTGTGTTCTACACAACATGTAATATTAACATTACATGTGTTGCATTTGCAGTGTTGTGTTAACCATATATGTATCTTTGTGTCTTCTGATAGCTGCCTGTACCTGGATCTAACCCTTACCCAATTAGATTAGACCTCTTTAAATCAGTCAATTGTGCTTCTACTTGTATAGTAATAACACATCTTGCAAGCCCATGGAGCAGAATAAATTAGAGTGTACATAGTACAGGTGGTGACAAGGGCATCCTGCTATCGGGATAACCTGATTATGCAGGGGCAAGAAGGGTAATGAATCAGTGGGAGATACGCACTGATAGGTTGATGGTTGGTAACAAAGAATGTCTCAAGTGTAGAACACATATAGAGACGTCTTCAGAGAAAGAGGATAGTGGATAGTTATCCTTAGAGGATCTGAGTGAGAGGATGGAGCGAAGGACGAAAGTAAATGTTATCATTATTGAGACAGGCTTAAGGCCATGTCTTTTATAGTGTTCAGTGATGGAACACTGAAGTACATGATACATGTTTCAGAGATAAAACATGTAAAAGATAAAGGGATAAAACACGTATCAGAGATGAAACATGTAGCAAAGTGTGAAACGTATAGTGAAACGTATAGTGAAACATGTATCACATCTTATGACACAATGATGTCATAGTCTAGACCAAAGATAAGAAGAACTTATCTAATAATGGTGAGTAATATGGATAGCATAAAGATGAGGTCATAGACTGCTCTAGAATCTGATATCAGGAGTTGAATATTAAAATATGAAATACCAGAATTCTCAACACCTGCATCAGCAAAATAAGGGTTAGCTGGACAGTGCTGGACAGTGCCATAGTGCTCATAGTGAGGGTCCATGTAGACAGCACTATTACAGTACTATCATAGTCTGTCATAGTGTTGGCTAAAATCATAGTGTTTCACAGTCTGTCCATAGTGTGTTCATAGACTCTTATAGTGATCTCATAGTGTGTCATAGTGTGTCATAGTGTAATAAAGTAGAGTAAAAAGTGAACCAAAAAAACTGATCTTTTGGTCAGTACACTACTAAGCCTAATCCCAATCAACTTTTATTGCACTACCAATCCTAATTCCAATCCTACACTTTCAATTCTAATTCTAATTCTACACTTATAGTAGACTTTTACTACACTCCTAATTTTAATTATAATATCACACCTATTAATACGCTTTTCAGGCTTTACTACACTTCTAAAGTGGCCAAATGGAAATTATAAATATGTGGAGTGGCAAGGATTGAGCTCAAAACTTTCCAAAAATGGCAATTGTCAGAAAGATTAACCATTAGACCACAAGACCTTGCATAGTATAAACCATTAGATATATATGACTACATTCCTGGCCTTTGACACCACTTTGCTACACTTTTCTACATTTTTCCACTACATATTTTTTTCCACCTTTGCTACACTTTCTGGTACACTTTTCACTACAATTTGCTACACTTTTTACCACACTTGGTCACACCTTTTCACCATACTTTGAACACTACAATTCTAATTCTAATTCTTACTGATTCTCATTCTATACCTTTTGATTCACTTTGTACTATCTTTATTACACTATAACACACTATGACACACTATGAGATCACTATGAGAGTCTATGAACACACTATGGGCAGACTGTGAAACACTATAATTTTAGCCAACACTATGAAAGACTATCATAGTACTATAAGCACTATGGCACTGGACAGCACTGGACAATTAATCCTGATTTTGCTGATTTAAAGTGTGGTAAAGAAAGTGTAGCAAAGTGTAGCAAAAGGTGTAGTAAAAAAGTGTGGTAAAAAGATATAGCAAAGTGTAGTCAAAAAGTGTAGCAAAAATGGATTGGAAGTAATACCACTGAAAATACTATGAATACTATGAAAGCACTATGAAAATACTATGGATACTATGAGATCACTATGAAAATACCATGAACTATGAACACTATGACTCAGTATTATGAATTATCTATAAAAACACTATGAATACTATGAGCACTATGGCAAAAATCTGTATTTGCTGATGTGGACGCCCATGTGAGGTGGGTGCATGTGTATGCTTATGTCAGCTTTCTAATGCATCAACAACAATGTAAATCCATTAAGAAATGGCCAAGAAATAGACAAAACACTAAATAGAGGAAATATACATTTAATTGTTGTACTGTGTTGACATGGGCGTCCTGGACGCCTTTGTGAGGTGGGAGCATGTGTATGCTTACGTCAGCTTCCTAATGCACCAACAACAATGTAAATCCATTAAGAAATGGCCAAGATATACACAAAACACTAAATAGAGGAAATGTTTCTTTGGTTGTTGTGCTGTGTTGACATGGGCGTCCTGGACGCCCGTGTGAGGTGGGTGCATGTGGGCGCTTGTGTCAACTTCCTAATGCACCAACAACAATGTAAATCCATCCAGAAATGACCAAGATATACACAAAATACTACATAGAGAAAATGTTTATTTGGTTGTTGTGCTGTGTTGACATGGGTGTCCTGGATGCCCATGTGAGGTGGGGTGATGTGTATGCTTATGTCAGCTTTCTAATGCACCAACAACAATGTAGGTCCAGTCCAGGTTGTCATTTTTGGGCTTGGCTGGTACTGGTTGGGTTCAGCTGTTACCAGTCACCTGACTCAGAGATCACCGGGCTGGCAATGCAGTGCACTGCACCTCATGCCCTCCTGCCCACATACCGATACCACCCCAATGTCCCACTCGTCCCACTCCCACTCATCCCGTGGTTCAGAGCGCTCCCTATGCTCAAACAGCATTGTGGATCCATCTCGGCTTCAGCAAGCTTGCAACGTGGTTGAACAAAAGCAGACCCAGAAGACCGCATGGCCCAACAAGCACACAGCGGAACTTGTCCATTTTCTTGCATCTTGAGCAGCATCATCTGGTGATAATAATTCGAAGGTGGCTCAATTTGTTGCAGCAGCAGCCCACCTTAACCAGATGTTTCCAGTCAGTACGAATGGTGTCACAGTTGTGAAGACTTGGAATAGTTGTAGCTACAAATGGGCTATGGTATGTTCCATTCTCATTTCTGATCCATTTCCCGGTCCAGTTTCATGATCTGACCATGCAAAACAGCTCAAAAAGGAGTGGAACCTCATGCGGGAAATTCAAAATTTATCCGGTGTTCATTATGATGATGAGTGTGGTGCGATCGTCAACAAAAAAAACAGAGACATCTGGGATACGATCTGCAAGGTGTGTTGACACATTCTGTTTGGATGTTTCATCTGTTCTAATCAGTCGCTAGTCATACAAGGGTGCACACAAGTTCATGAACTCTCCGTTTCCCTACTGGACAGAGATGGAGCCACTCATGCCCTCAACTGCTAGGGGAAGGCATGTTCATTGCCCCAACTACACAACATCGAGCTCCTCGTCATCACGCAACCAGGCAACAACTTCTACCTCGGCCCCTGATTCCGGCACCCTGGCTCTCACTTCCACTCTGGCTTCTGCTCCTACTTCTGCTCCTACTTCCACCCTGGCTCTTGTGGACGTCATCATGGAGGATCCAAACTCCGTTGCACCGTCAACACCATCAATGTTCCTCTTTGGTGCTCACACCAGCACACCCTCCTCAGTTGTCACAAGCATCAGTTGTCAGAAGCGCAAGTCTGCCACGAGTGGCTCTGATTCCGTTGTAGAATCACAAAGTAGCTCTCACAAATGCTCCCGTCCAATGTCTGTGAGTGCAAAGGCCCAGATCGAAGCAACCCAAACCATGCAGAAACTGACAATGGCATTTGAAAGCTTTTGTCAGGATTACAACAATGAACGCCAACTACTACTAGCTGCCTTCACCGGATCAGTGCCCTCGTCCACTCCTGCACCTACTGGCATGGTTGGCTCTGCTCCTGTATCCACTCTGACTCCCGTACCTGCACCTGTGTGTGCCCAAGTTTTATCCGACACCATCAGTGACTCCAATCTTGCAATTTGCACTGCCACTGCCCTTTCCGAACTTCCCATTCACCCTGATCAAATGAACGATATTGCAGATTATATGCAGGTTCCACAGAACCAAACATCAGTTCTGTACTTTTTGGCATTTCCCCCTGCCTCTTGCATAAAGTGGGTCGAGAGAAAACTCAAGGAACTTCAGGCTGCGCAATCTGGTGCATCGTTTGAACTCAAAGATTCTGCCATTTAATATTTCTGTAAGTACTACATGTATCCAAGTTGCTGCAGCTCCTGACAGTAATCAATCCACATCTCTTCAGCAATTTGATCACGTTGCTCTGCTGCGTCTGCGAGTCCATCCCCCAATTCTCCAAACTGTTTGGCATTGTCTTCTTCAGCCATCTGTGTGAGACAGAGGGCTTCATATTCAGGCTCAAAAAATGTCTCGGGGTCAAGATCTTGTATGAAGTTATGAATGGTGCAAAGTGCCACAGATATTGCTGTTTGTATTTCCATCTTGTATTCAAGCGGTAGTTGCAGAATTCACCACTTTTGTTTCAGAACACCAAAAATATGCTCAATGACATTGCACAACACTGCGTGATGCAGGTTGAAAAGTTTCTTTTTGTCTCGTGGGCTGATCAGTGTTTTTTGTTAGATAATCTACCGTGGCGGGCTGCAGCTGAGTCAATATAAAGTCTCACCACAAATTTGCTTGCCGCCATTCCTTGAGGTGGTAGTGAACACCATGATACAGCACTAGCAATGCATCACATGAGCCAAATCCTGCATCAGCAAGGAGATAGCACCCCAGTGGGATGCGTAGATCGTGTCCATGGGCATCGTTCCAGAGCGTTGCATCTGAACTCACACCATCCCACCCAGTCATTGAATATGTGAAGTGAAAGTCGAAA
>JBBPNN010001147.1:0-11728 GCA_038090935.1 Hortiboletus campestris
GAATTCTGTCCAAGGACTCCAAGTACGGTGCGAGTCATATCATGGCGCTGTTTGCCACTCCGAAGATGGCTTGGTCCACCAGCCTGCTCATCGCTATTTGGGGTATGGTTACGGACCTTGTTTGTTCCGAGATGTCATGATTGAATCGTTTTGCAAGGCATCATTGGTCTTGCGTCGACGCTCTATAATAGCTTTTTGCCTTACTTGTGAGTGGAGATGCATTCACCACTCGGCGGACCTTGACCATCTGTTAAGCTTGTCTACTCGCGGTACCGCATTCGGAGACGGATCCCTTTACCTCACTTACCGCAACGTATGCATTCCGTGCGCATTTCGTGTGCTTACACTCACACCTCGCGACAACAGCAAGTGATTCTGGCCACGCTCGGCATTCCCGCCGCCTTTCTTGCGGGATGGGCCGTCGAGATCCCATACATCGGACGCAAAGGCAGCCTCGCGATCTCCTCAGGTGAGCCACTCTCTCCTAGCACGCTGATCGCTCAACGACCTCCTGCGGAATAAAGCACTCACTGGCGCGTTTCTTCTCGCGAGCACCACCTCCAGGACGTCGAACCAGCTTCTAGGGTGGAACTGTGGGTATTCGTGTTGCACCAACGTGCGTCCCGGGCTTTTCTTTTTCCTCGAGGATGCCAGCCAAGCTCATTTGACGACTGAGAGTGTAGATGATGTACGCCGTGCTCTATGCGTTCTCTGCAGAGATATTCCCAGCCAAGGATCGTGGGACGGGCAACGGTCTGACGGGCACTGCGACGGCGGTGTTTGGCGTCATAGTACGTGTTTCCGTCCTCCAGTGTGTTTGACGTTGATGGGAGCGATCCGGAATGATGCTCTCAGGCGCCCGTCATTGCGCTGTACGCGAACCTTGAGACGGCGGTGCCGGTGTATATTGCGGGTGGCCTGCTCGTGTTTGCGGGTTTCCTGGCGTTGCTATTACCGTATGAAGCGAGAGGTAAGGCGTCCATCTGATAGAGTGTAGAGATTCTCCCCGTAATGTGGGACTGGAGTCCCTGGAATTGAATTACCCCTGAGATGTCGAGGCTGAATTCGATCGTACCATGGTTAATACCACAACCACAACAAGTTATGTCCCCACAAAAATTACAGGAAAAAGAAAACAATAAAAAAAGTGTTCGTATACCGGTAATCGAACCCAGGGCTGCTGTGATCAGGGAATTTCCAGTTCCCGAAAGACTGTCAGTTTAGCCGTTACATCATATGCAGCTTGAACTATGGGTAGTGCATATTAGTCTTGTGCCGAAGTTCTTGACTTTTTCTCATTGGCAGAGGAATAAACAATGATTTGACTGAATGGAACTGACTTAAGGTACCGGAATACTTAGCTACGCTGTTGTCGAGCGTTGAAGCTCAGGAGGCAATTTATTGATTTTTTTGCACTAATGTAGAAACGATAGTACATGTACTTTTCAAACGCCCATCCTTCAGCTCGTATGTATGCTGTCGAGCACTCGAGTCGTGTATGTAGTAATACTACTACAAAGAACCGGTCGTTTAGCCAAAATATCTACGCTACACCTCTAGATCACTCCTCCAACTCGTCCTCTTCCTCGCTCGCGTCGTCGGCGAGATCGTGACGACCATATCCGGCATCGTATCGAACTTGAAGGCCGCCTCGGAACATGCGTGGCATAGCGTCCGGCTGGAGCAACGGATGATGGGCTTCCTCGAGCTCTTCCTCCCCGCTCCCCTCGGCACCCTCCGAGCTCCGACTGCCGTCCTTGTCACTCCCCGCGCCACCCCCGCCCTCCTCGTCTGAGCCTGAATCTGAAGCGCTATGTTCGAGATCCTCGGACGAGGCGGCCTCAAAGTCGTCGTCGTCCGGGTCTGAATCATCCCACGCAGGACCCTTGACGGAGCCATTTGCGGGATGCGTTGGGCGTGCTACCTCGCTGCCGCTCGCTTTCTGGTTCGAGGAGACAGCGGCAGCGACCGCGCTTTTCCCAAAGAGATGTTTTCGGTGTCGAGCCCACGTATCGATCGGGTCTTGTTCCCGACCGTCCACCATGGAAAACGCGGTTTCGGTAACGTCGTCCTCCCCGCCCTCGTCCTCTCCGTCTGCGCGCTTCCTCCTCCGACTGAGAATGACGGAGCACGTCCGGCCGGTGGCGCTGATGAGCCGTACGCCCTCCTTGGGGAGCAGATCAGAGACGGGCCAGAATTCACAGGGCTTACTCTCGCCCCAGAGGATGCCCACGTCAAAGAACCAGAGCGTGCCTGATTTCGCAGCGAGATAGGCGTCGATGCCCGCCGCGCCTTGTCCCGACTTGGCGGTCGCGCATGCGCTGCGAAAGACGATGGGAGACGGTTCGAGGAGCGGGACGGGGATGTGGGAGAGGAACTTGCGGACCGAGGACACGGTTTCTTCGCCCTTGGCGACGGTGGTGGTCGACGTGGGGGTGGAGGAGCCGGAGGGATAGGAGGTGGTTTCGAATGGTGCGGTGGTGAGCGCGTCGAGTCCAAAGATGACCTGCTGGGCGGAGGGAGGGGACGCCTTGGCCTTGTCGGGAACGTCTGTGGGGAGCAGCACGACGGTCCAGTGGCCCCTGGCCTTGCCGCGCGTGGGCAACAAGAATGCGCGGGTAATGTTGGCGAGAGGGATGGACGCTTCGAGGGCGCGCGTGCTGGGGTTGACGAACCGGATGGAGCGTGCATGGACGGTGACATCAACCTTTTTCCGGACGGGCGAGGTGGTGGAGATGGAAGGGAGGGTGAAGAGCGGTGGATCGTCCGCGTCGTCTTCCGCGGTCTTTTGTCGTTTTGGGGTGGGGTCGTCCGTGTCTAGGGTGTCGCGGGCCCGTTTGGCGGCTTTGGGCCCGAGAGCGTCCTGGAGGGCTCTGAGGGCGGCGGGCTGTGTGCGCGACCATTCGTGGCGCGTGTCGGGGAGACGGGGTGGACAGTCTGCGCCGAGGGCAAAGGAGAGGAGGGTTTCGAGGGTGGAGCGCGACTGGGACGGGAGAGTGGACAGTTCTGTGGACGAGATGGCGGGTGGAAGATGTGCGGACAGGATGTCAACAAGGGGCGTATCGGATCCCATCGTGGGTGTGGGGTACAAAGGACCGATAGCAGTACATCAACAATACAAAAACTCGAGGTCATATTTATACGCCTCCCAGTCGACCTGCAACCCACATCGACAGAGCGGCTCCAGCCGCGCAGCCAAGTTCTCCACAAGCACATGCGGCGGCATGCAATCATACACCATACTGATCCTCACAGGCTTGCACGACAGGTGCTTCAACCGCGCGATCCCTCGCTCAACCAGCGCATACCGCCTCTCGATCATATCTCCCACCATCGACACTGTCTCCGTCGTATCCCAGTACACAAAGAACCGCTCCAAACGTGCAAGTAGACATTCCAGCACGTCTCCTTGCACGCGCGGCGTCAACGCCTCCAACAACGCTCTGGGTGACGACTCCTCGTCCGGACAATACTCCAGTTCCGTCAACAACGGCGTTTCAGCAATCAATGCAATCATGTCTTCCGACGCAAAGAACTTGGAGCTCGTTGAGAACTTGAGATGCCGAAGCGACAGTCCGTGCGCTTGCAAAAACGCTTTCAGTTGGCTTTGGTACGACACCACTTCTCTCCGAGGACAATAGTCCTCAATCGAGAGCGAACTCAGCCGCGGCACCTTGAGCGCGCTCAGGAAATCGCCCGTTTGCCTCGTGTGACTGGCCTCTCGGAGTACCAGTAGCTCAAGAGACTCGAGGCTGGGAACCGTAAACGGTTCAAGCGGCGCGTCCCAGACACTGCTGTCGATGGTGATACCGCACTCCTTGAGCGACGTGCATTGCTGGAGAATAGCCACGTAGTCTGTGATAGACGACGTGCTCGAACGCGCGTCTTGCATAAAGGACAAGCGCGTGAGTGTCGCCCATGGTGCATGCACATCCCGAATAGTGAGACCAGAAAGTGACAACGAAAGTTCGCGAAGCGGCGCGACGGATAGATCAAAGTGCACGTCCTCTTCATCGTCCTGCTGTCGACCAAAATACGACGTGCACTGACCGCCGTCGGTCACGTCAAACGTCGAGAGCGAACTACAATTGGTGAAAGCGCGGCAGACGAGCAGGTATATCAACGGCGCGTTCTGCAGACGGATATGAACCGTCTTCCACCTCGCCGCGTGGGTTGTGATGATCTTGAAAAAGTCCATCAGACCGGGTATTACCCGGTCCGTCTTGCACAGGACGAGGAGGTTGAGTGGGAGACTACCCGAGTGCGCCAGCCACATCCGCAGCACCGGCAACGCATCCTTACGAAGCCCGTCCGAGTAACGTCCATCACTGACGCTCACAAAGATGTCCTTCCACAGTCGAGGCGTGGCATGCGCGACAACACGCCAAGAACGACACACGCGTCCGAGCAGCAACGGTGCCTCCTTCTTCCGCCCCATGGTCGAGAACAACACACCTGAGCGATCCGTGCCGAGACAGCGCTCGAATATCTCAGACAGGATCTCGGGTGGTAAACGCTTGATCGGGGCAACCATTGCATAGAGTTTGTCGAGTATGTCTTTGGTGTGGGCCCGACGACGCTCCATGTCGGCGGGAGGTGCCGTGGTGCGCTCGATTTGGTGTTGGATAGTGGCGAATTGACGTTCCTGTTCCTTGATGAGGGATTTGATGTCGGTACATGCTTCGGTGGAAGGATAGGTATTGGAGCGAAACAAAGACACATAGGCGTGCTAGACAAAGGTTTGTTGAAGTGTCACGTGAGCGAGCACCACTCACAGGAATCTCTGACGGAACGTTGTCTGTCATTTCAACGAACAGTTCAGAGCGATTTTGAATCAGAGGACAAGACGCCACGCACTGACAGGCGAGCCTATCCAGGACGGAGCGTTCCCGGCCCATACAGTCATTTTATGCCAAGTTCACCGCCGAGATCCGAAAGTGGTCAAACGACAGTACGGCAGGATCTGATCCATTCATCGTCACGGGACACGATGGTGCGGCGTGCGTGCGTACTTCCGTGGAGAGAACTCAGAGTTTAATTAATTGGAGCCCTGGTGACGTCTAGCTCCGCGGTTTCTTGTAATTTCCGCAGTTGCAGTGCTCAATCAACCGCAAGTGGGCGGCAGCTGGCAACATGGTGGGTCGGAGAGTTGTAGCAGGGCCAGCGGCGACTCCCACTACGGCAACATGCGCAGTCCATGACTCACTAACGCCAGCTAAAAAAAAACAGCATCTCCTCCAACGAAAAAACCACACAAGCCAACGAACCCCAGCCATTCATCACACAACGACATCCGAACCATCCCCTCGACGTTTCGTCTCGCGAGCGGCCACGTCCCGCGCAATCTGCCGTCTCTGTACCGTCCGCCCTCCGCGGCTGGTCCACACACCGCCAGTGATACCTCCCTTTTCAAAGATGTGGTCCACGTCTTCGAGCTCTAACCCCTGGGTCTCGGGGAAAAACGCATACACGATCGGTATCCAGAGCGCGTTGAAGACGGCAAAGATGACGAACACGCGCCATCCAATGTTGGCAATCGCGGGAGGCGTGATTTGTACTGGACAGGGGCGTTCGTATTCTAGGGGTCGTGCGGAGTGCGAGGCACGGACGTACCGATGACAAACGTGCTGACCCAATTGGACAGGGATGATATGGAGGAACCCCGCGCTCTGATACGAGTCGTTGATATCTACATGACCTGTCGTGAAGCTCTGACTAAACGATCCTGTGCACATTGCCAACGCACCTCCGCAGGATACAGCCATGGCTATACCATGATAAGCACGATAAGACAACTTCTGAGCGGACAACGAAACACCCACTATAGGCAGGAACCCTACGCCGAGAAATATTTGGAAGAGGAAGATCATCGCCGTGGCGCCGTACGCAGCGCGCTTGCTGCCGGTCGAGAGTAGCGCAGCAGTCAGTACGAAGCAAACCGAAAGACCAGCCGAGGATATCATTAACAAGATGCGCCTGCCATATCGATCAACGGTCTACGAAAAAGGTCAAGCACTGAACAACTTCACGCCCAATCGTGATCGGAACAGAGCTCACCCACAGGGGTATGAAGGAAGCGAACATGAACGTGACAGCTGTGCAGCCACCAAGGATCAACGAGAGGTTTCGTGAGAGCCCCATCGTGTTTTGATACACGACAGGGGCCAGATAGCTATCATACATTTAAGTTCGAAATGAGATTCATATCCGAAGTGAAATTGGTGCCAACATACTTGATCATATTCGCTCTTCGCCAAACCGAGTTAGTAAAGCACGGCACTTTGATCGGGGAACACGCACCCGGTGAACTGTTGCATGACATTCACACCTGCACACAGGCACATTCTGCGAAAGTTTCCCAACGGACCACCCTGGATGAGTTCCGCGTACCGGAAGGGTCCTAGGGGACCGTTGTCAGTGTGCTATGTGGCATTCCGAAGAGGGTCAAGGTGCAAGGCGCGTTTACCTCCTGCGCTTTCTTGCTCGAGCGACACTTGTATTTCCTTTAGTTTCTCTACTATATCCGGATGATTTGTGGAATCGCGATCCTCGAGTTGGGCAAGTATGCGAGCCCCTTCTTCGTTTCGACCGTGCGCGACAAGCCAGCGCGGGGAATCGGGAAGTACGATGACTTGGAGCAACAGCAGAAAAGCAAAGACCGCCTGAAAACCTGCACCTACAGTCAGATTTGAAAGACCCAGCAATGCAGTGGTTGCACTCAACCGACGGGCAGGCGCCATTGCACAGGCCCGTTCACGAACGACAGTCCATAATCAAGCCAGTACGCCTTGAGTACATCGTCCCAGAGTAAGCTCGATGAACGACAGAGCCTGACAAAAGAGACGCGTACAATGACCAAACCAATGATCGTGATCGCAGAATTCAGTGAGACGAGGGTTCCCCGCACCAGACCGTCGCACGTCTCCGACTGATAGACAGGAATGGACGAGGAGTTGAATCCGTTACCCTAGTAATCACGTTCAGATGCCAACATCAGCCTGTGACTCCTGCATCCACACTCACGATTCCGGTGACAATACGCCCCACATACAACTGAGCTCGGGTCGTCGAGCTCGTCAAGATCGCCTGGGTGATCTGTCAGTACGGTACGACTGCAGTCCATGAACAGGTCGAGAAGAAGATCCCATTACCGTGCCTACGAGCATCGTACACGCGCCAGACATGATCATGCGCTTTCGTCCGATAGACTCGCCAAAAAAGAAGACGATCAAGCTTCCCGTCGCACACCCGATATCCTTTTGGTTTCAAGGCGTATGAGCGTCAACGTCACGGAGCATCCCAGCATTAAAAACACTTGCATAAATAGCCACCTTTTCGGTGGGGGGCTCTGGAATGAAGTCGAAAGTGGAGGATGCGGTGTACAAGTAGACTCACGATCAGCCCTTGGGTCGTCGGGTCCGGCTCACCAAAGTCTCTTCCAAACTGGTTATCCGCACCAATCTGCGAGAGTACCACGATCGACATTGGAGCGCTCGGGTTTCTCGACGGAAACGACCTACAATACCGGACATGACGCCCTGATCATACCCTTGAAGGAGGAATCCCGTGGAGCAACATGCTGAGAGAGCGAGAGAACTGCTCCATCATCGGCGACGACTACCAAGGGTCTGACTCCATACCTGTAATCGTCCACACCAAGTATTTACCCTTGAGCGGTATCATCCACATCCTGGGTAGTCAGGATGTACTTAGACTGGCAGATGAGGATTGCAAACGCCGAGTTTTAAGTAACAGATCCCGGATCCCAGACCTTGTGGGTGCGGAGCGGCTGGGGCATCTTGAAAATGCTATCAGGGATCAAGTGATGATGGAGCGAAGCATGTGTACGTGATCCTTGGGGCTTAAAGTACGTACGCGTGACCGCGATGCGCATGCCATTCTCTCACGGTCTCGGAACGCTCATTCGACCACTGCGCCAACATACCGAAACGCTAGAGACGAGTCACGCGTGGAACGGAGACCAAGTTCGAAGTCGCTGTCAGGTCAGTGTGAACAGCAGGGAAACACTGGGTTCAGATTCGGGTTCGTCCAAATTGTCGGACGTGATTCTTGAAAGTGACGGGCTAACCTAGTTATGCGCGAGTTTTTCTATACATAGTATGATCAGGATGACGACTTTCTGAATTTTCTGAATGTTACGAATTTCTCATTTTTGGATCAGCCTGAGTGTACCCGAACAAGAATTCCGGAAACTCACGTTCTGCTTTCTGTTACAGGCATGAGTACTCAGTGACCTCAATTCAGCACGCCTATTGACCCCGTCTCGATCATCATCATTTATTGGTAGTCGCATCACTCGACACCATCGACGTCTGCGAGTGTACTGGTAGCAAAAAGCCCTCTGTGCCTGGGTGCCTCCGCGCAAACGCAGCCTAGCTGTTGCCAAGCGGGCCATCTTCCTTGCTGAGTACTGAGTCCTTGAAAGGTCACTCGTTAAATGACACGACTCGGGGATCAGATCGTCGGGGGGTTACCTTTATCCCACTCGCGAAAACACCTCAACTGCTTCTCCCGACGGCGGAGGGTCATGTATAAATGCACCCCGCGCCAGGCGCACTAAAAAATCTGCCAGGAACCCATTCGAACCATTCCCTCGCTTCACAACCTGCAGGACTCGTGTTCTGAGGGGGGGCGGTGTTCGGTCAACACCAGACGTGGCGGCGACCAGAACAAACAAAACGAATGACGTCGGTCAAGTCATCAGGCTGCGGGCCAGACAGAATTAAATCCCCTGCCGTCACTCAATCACTGTTCGTGTTCTTGCCAATTCAAATATTCAACTCCGAATCATTCAAAACTGGCTATCGACCCCTGCGTTATCTATTTCAACGGATACACTTCGGAGGCACGTACAATATCAATCTCCAAACATGTCACAATGCACGATATCTACAGATCCTTCCAAAATATAACACACGAAGGATAAATGCGATCTTGCAAACAGCTAGGCTGACCACGATGGTAACTTAACGCTGCCATGCCCAGTATGTTACCATGCCATCTTGGCAACGATCGACTGGTCCAATGCAGTTAGGTGACATCGCTGCATGCAAAACACTCGTACTTACTTTGGGGTAGATCCTAACCATCAGCTTACGGAGTTCGTCTACGATCAATATCGCAAGAGCAAAGGCGAAAGGTGGGCCCCAGAACATAGCGGGGATCGGCTTGGTGTAGAAGACCTTCTGAATCCCAGGCCCGTACAGATTGACGATAGCGATCAGAGCCGTACCAACCATCCCAACAGGCACAATCAGGTTCTGCCTTGGTCCCCAGAGCGGATTTGACTGCAAGAGAGAGACTCTTCTGTTACGGATAGCAAGGAGACTTCCATATTGTATAAACACCATGGTCACGTAGCTATACCGGGTCAACTGTCGGGTGGCCGAGGAAAAGAGGGTCACGTACTAGATACACTGCCCCGCGTTGACGAGGTTCTTGAGTTCCTCGGCCGACTTACCCTTCCAACCATCTCCCCACTGGTTGTAGGTCAAAATGACGTCGTAGAAACCGAGGCCATGCTGATCCATGTACACGAACCACATGGCCATACAGCAGGGCCAAGCCATGAGCCCGAGAAACTGGTTGACAGTGTAAGTCCAAGCTCTTGGAACGTATGCAATGCCTAACCAGGTAAATTTGGAAGAACAGCCGCCAGTCCGTGAGACGATCCGTCCTGGCATTCCTCGGTTTTCGTAACATAAGGTCAGCCTCCGCTTTCTCGTACATCAAAGAGATGGACATGACAACGTCGTTTGTGATCGAGAAACAGACTTGCAGGTACGAACTCAAAGGAATTTGCATTCCCAGCAAGACATTGGAGAGCACTGCCATGAATTCTGTGTATGAACCGACCTTGGGGGACAACTAAGCTTTCGCATGTTAGGCTGAGTTCGACAGTGACGTACCGGCATAAGATAGAGCGTCACTTTCTTGAGGTTGTCAAATACCAAACGACCCATTTCAATGGCCACGGGAATGGATGCAAAGTCATTGTTGAGCAAGATGAGCGCGGCTTGCCGACATCATTGGGTTGACTTGGTGATGACGAAGAGGTCAAACAAGACTCACCAGCTTCCTTTGCAACATCGCTTCCGCTTCCCATGGCGACACCGATGTCAGAAACCTTGAGCGCCGGCGCATCGTTGACGCCGTCGCCAGTAACTGCGACGGTATTGTCCCCGCGAGACTTGATGTTTTCCACGATTGACATTTTCTGGTCAGGGGTCGTGCGCGCGAATACAATTTCCGTGTAAGAGCCGACAATCACGTTCCAGTCGGTAGGGGTAAGGGTAGCAACGTCTTCGCCAGTCAGAAGGAGGGCGAGGATAGCATCATCATCGGAGGGCTTGACCAAGGACGGGTGAATTCCTTCTGGATATTTGCCGGCCGCCGCACGAACGTCGTCGATGGTGTCGATGCGTTGTTGCGTGACAATGCCGACCTAGACGAGCATCGCCGATCAACGTTAACAGGGACACTCCAAGCATGTGCAACTGCGCCTACCTGACGAGCGATCGCCGCAGCGGTCAATTTGAAATCACCAGTAACCATAAATACCCGGACACCAGCTTTCCGAATGACGTCAATAGCAACCGGAACGTCGGGCCGAGGAGGATCACGAATGCCAACGAGTCCGACCAATGTCAGGTCTTGCATTTCACCATACATGACCGCTTCTAGATCACTTGGAGGCAGGTCGCCCTTGAACACATCGAGCGGTTTGCGGCACCTATGCTATTCTTGAGCGGATACACCAGCACGCAAACAAGGGACTTACAACGCAAGGACACGCTGGCCTTCGTTCGACCATGCACTCTGGAGCACGCCGAGTTGATCCTTCGCCGAGTTATCAAACGGCACAACAGAGCCGTTCGACCTCATGACCGTGCTGCAAGAGCGGAACAAGATGTCGGGAGCACCCTTGGCGAACATCCAGGTCTTGCTGTTCTTTTCGCTGATATCACCATCGACTACATCGTTGACTTCAATAACCGAAAGCATCCACTTGTTCTTGGAGTTGAACGGGATTTCAAATAGACGTCTGGAACTGTCCAAGAGCGAAGAGGAATCGATGTTGAGACTGGGGACTGACAGTGCCTCAGAGAAGCGGAGCAGCGCGGTGTCGGTGGGATCTCCTTTGATGACACGCTCTGTGACTGGGCGATTGGCGGTAGCACCGTCAAACTTCGCGCCGTTGCAGAGTCTGGTAACCTTGTGCATGGCATCAAGGCCAGAGTATCTCAAAGGGTCAACCATTTCTGCCATTTGCCCCTCAATCTCGTCGGCTTTCATCGAGGCATTGAGGAATGCGATAGATGCAACAGCCTGAAGGAAGAGTTAGCGCACTATCTCCATGCGAACGCCAGTGCGACTTGCCATCTTTCCCGCGGTCAGGGTACCAGTCTTGTCAGAGCACAACACAGAAATGCAGCCGAGTGTCTCGATGGTCGCCAGGTTTTTGACGAGGACGTTTCTCCTGGCCATGCGACGTGCAATCACAGTCAAGGAAAGAGCGACACAGACGGGGAGACCCTGAGTATGATTAAGTATTTTAGTGCGCTATCCAGAGCAGGAAGGCTCACCTGGGGCACGAATGCTGTCAGACACCCGATGGAGTTGACAATGGCAACACTAATGTTCTCATATCCTGGATAACTCTTGCGAAGCCAAACACCGTACAAAAGGAGCGAAAGGCAGAAGAGCG
>JBBPNN010001148.1:0-11723 GCA_038090935.1 Hortiboletus campestris
CACCCCCCGTGGAGGGGTCTCCATTTTCAGAAAGGCCCCTGAGTGGCCCAGCGTTTGACGCGTCCAAAGCGGGCAAGGCTGGCAAGAGGCAGACGGGCAGGGAGACGACCCACGCGGGCGCCGTCGAGTGAGCCAGCGGAGGGCTCAGAGCCTCCCCGAGCGGGTCTCTCTCTGCCTGGGCCCCTTTCTCACGTCGGCTCAGAAGCGAGCCTCCAAGCCCTCAGTACGTATAAAAGTAGGGCCCAGCTTTTTCGACCCTCCTTCGTGGTCACTCTTTCCTTTCTTCCTCCCTCTCGCATGCTCGCCTTCTTCAAGCCCGCTGCAAAGCAGCCAAAGTCCCTCGTGGCCGGCGAGAAACATGACGGTGTCGCCGCCGACATCACCATAGAGTCCACCACAGTCCAGCATGCGTCCCCTCCTGCCACGCAGCCTACCGACGAGGCCGAGGTCAGGGTCTCCTCTGCGTCTCTGCCTACCATAGACTCTGCACCCACCATACATGGCCCACCGGTAGACGCACCCCAGGCCTACACCCCCGTCCAGGCCCCCTCCATTCCTCTTCCCGACTCTCCCAACCCCGCCACGTCCCTTGTCCCTCCTTCGCCAAACGCCCAGGGCTTTACTCCCTCAGTCGTCACCCGGTCTTCCACCCAGAATGACCGGCCCATGCAGAGCCAAAGCCAGTCTGCGTTGCCCTATTCTCCACCTGGCGCAAACTCGACCGGTAAAGATCCCCGTCGCTTTTCCTTCCCCTCCTTCTCTTTTCTTCGTTCCGATGCAAAGCAGAACAAGACTCGCACAATTCCTCCCCCTCTCCAGATCCAAGCAACTTCCGCCTCAAAGGCTTCGGAGAAAAAGTCCAAGGCTAGCCGTCCATTTTCCATTTTCATAATTGGAAGCACAGCTTCATCCGAAAAGCGCGCAAAGGAGTCTGCAGCCATCGTTCGCTCTGTCATCGTCGGCATCCATGACACCCCTCGTGACCCCAGATCGAACAAGACAAAGGTCATCCCCAAGCATGATGTGGCCCGTGTCAAGTCCCAGCTTCTCGATCCAAAGATGGCCGCCAAGGTGATCACCCAGCTTAGAGCGCTTCCTGCGCATCCCGGCGACACCGCAACAAATACCAACCTCCCCATTCATGCTGTCTGCCTTGGTATGTCCGACAGGGATGTCCATGAGCAATACTTTGCTCGCCTTGAATCCGTTGCAACAGCTTCTATATCAGCTGTATCCACCATCCTAGCCGATGTGCAACTTGTCGACCTTCTCACAGCCTCCAACATGGGTTTCGGTGCACCAGTCACAGCTCAGGGCCTCTTTGCTGGCTCGGTTCCTACCGCTGAGGCGGTGATAGACGGCATCGGACAAATCACGCCGCAGCTCATGGCGTTGGGATACGCCACAGGCAAAGCCGTGCTTCCTGACCACAAGGGTATCACTGTACCTACAGACAGGATATCCGTACTTACATGTCAGGTCCAATTCACCCTTTCCGTTTAAGTAACTTGCTAATGTCTTTGCTTTGAACCACAGATTGGTGGGGTCTCGAGGTTTGTCTCCCCCCTCCAACCATCGCCGACCTGGAAGCAGCCGAGTCCCCTGGCTCTGCACTCCTCGACCTGTTGACAGTTCTCGCCGTTCTCACCGAGGGTGTGCGCGAAATCCTTCCATTTATTCGCTACATTGCCCAATTTGTCCAGGCCGAATGGAGTATGATTCAAGGAGCAGATGAGGGCAAAGGTGTCGTTTGTACTGCAACCTGGCTGTTGCCTGTTGCCCTTGTTCCCCGTGCTTGGGATTTCCCTGATCCACCGCCTCCTCACACAGAGATGGGAGCTGCTGGACAGAGTACGCCAACATCACCCTCCGTCAAGCGGTTCTCTGCCACTCTTACAACGCCCAAGCCTTCCACGGATGTCCCCAATGGTGTTCCTCGTTCTTCCTCTGCCTTTTCTGCCGGAACCAGAGACGAAGAAGAGTCGCGTCCCGCCATATCCAGTGAACCCCCCGTTCTTCCAGAGCTTGTGGTCAGCTCTCCAGGATCAATCGATGGTGCGCCGCCGGAGAGTGTAGATGGACAAGTTCATAATGCTTACGAGAAGGTGCAGCACGATGGGGAAGCCACCGCGCACTGACATAGGGGCGCTTATGCTAGCTGTTCATTGCGCCGGACCAATATCCGCGTGCGTCCCAACGAGTTCATCCGTCGTCCAATATTTCCTCATGTCACGAATCGTTATGACCCCTAGACCACTTTCCTCCCTCCTGTTATAACTTCCACTCGTTTTGCTGTCTTCGACTCGTCACCTGGAAACATTCGCTTCATACCCTATTATATGTTTACCCTTCGCCTTGGACATTTTCCCTTTGACAGTTTACCGATCTATCGCGCGGGATGATTCAACTTCGGCTATCCTATACCACACACGTTGATCTAATCAATCGTTCGTTCAATGGTCACCTACTTATAAGTACTGCTCTTCGTGCATTGGCGCATTTTCCAAAGGCCTTATCATGGTCCCACATCTTTTATAAAGTGCTGGGGAGTAGTAGGAATCTGGAACGTGGTTTGCTCTGCTATCATTTGCCTGTCAGGGAGTGACTGAAGCGAACCAAACTATGAATCATAATTCCAGTTAGTCTTTCTAGCGCTAGCGCTCCTGTGAAGTGCCCTCTGAGCAGCCTCGTGGCCTCGAAATCTATATGCTCGTTGAACCACACTGTAGCTGACACTATTCGAAAGGTAGTACCAACTTATAATTCAAAATTTCTAGCCGACGGTCAAATCTGCAGCTTCCGCGTCCTAACCATATTGCATGTTTCTTTCAGGGGGTAAAAATAAAAATTCCTCAGTGCCTCGTCCATGGTAAATCATGGTAGATGTGGGGGAGGTACATATAACAAATTCCTAGTCTCCTTCGGTCATGAGCCAGGTTGCAAACATGTCCAAGCGCTTCTTTTCAGCTTCCTCAGAATCCCCTTCAACATCATCGTCCCCGACACCACTTCGCTTGAAGTGCTGTTTTCCAACATAGAGTGACGCTTCGATACGCCTCCCAGCAAAGAATCTTCCGTTCATTTTCTGCCGAAACGTTCGCTTAGGGGGAGTCAAACGCGTCTAACTCGGAGGACTTACCAGCACGCATGCTTGAGCGCTCAGAGGATCTCTGAACTTCACTGTCATGACGCCTTCCGGCTCCTTCTGTAAGTAACAAGGAAGTGATTAGTGAGAATCACGCAGAAATAAAAGACTCCTACATCATACAACACCACGTTCGTCACTTCTCCTAGTGTCGAGCACTCGTCGCGAACATCTTCTTTGAGATCAAGTAGGAGAGATGCGTCTTCGTCAAGTTCCTTCAAAGAAAACATATGCTTCAATACGACGATCCTGCTATTCCTGTTGGGCAAATTCATGTTGTCCTCCACAGTCTTCGCAGGACCGAAACCATCTTCGTCGTCCCATTCTTGCAGTTTTCTGTACACAAGGTCCATGACCCGGTCAAGGCAACATGAAAGTCACGACTTACTTTTGCATTCTGCCAATCCGTCGCGTAGCTCTTTTCTTGTCGACCGTTCTCCGTGGTTGCGCATTCCCATTCGTTTCCGTACCCGTGTGTTTATGTTTGAACTCGGCTCTTTTCACCTTCATCACCGTGGACGGTTCACCCACTCTCAGTTCCGCATCGTCGAGCAAGTTGATCGCAAGGGACACGCTCTCTTCCTTGAAAAACACCACCAAGGCTTCTCCACTGAAGGTCCCATCCTCCGTCGCGTACAACTTCACCTTGGGTTCACCTTGGTCATCTTCTTCGATCACCCCAAACTTGCCAAACCGCTCGACAATCTCGTCCGTTTCTGTGTCGAGAGGAAGATTCGTGACATAGACGGCCGTATTCTTGGAACGAGGTTGTTTCGCCTCCTCGTTCTTGCCACGCTTGGTGGACGGCCCTGCAGGAGGCGTGGCGGAAGTATAGTCCTCGGGCTCTTTCCGCTTCTTATTGGCGCGTTTCAAGACGGGGGCTACTGGAGTCTGGCATGGGGAGAGATATATACGTTGCGAAACGGACATCGGACATCGGGCGACCGTACCTCCTCATCGACACCGGCGACAGAGTACGCGGCTTGTTGCTTCCGCAGGAGGTCTTCATCGACCTGAATGAAACGAATGAGCTTTGACGACGCTTCGATGCCACTCGCTACGGCGTTCACTGACCACAGGTAGCCATTGTGACTTGGCAGTGTCGTACTCGAGCTCCGTCCCGTCTTCTTGCTCGAATCTCCATGTCCCTGTCTCTGTTGAGAAATACACACGGTCATCCGCTGCGAAGATGTCTGCTGCAGAACCTCCTGTGGCAGATGGAGGGAGGTTCGACATATTGTCAGTGGCCAAGTAGGGGCGCTTGTTTATACTGCTTTGATTGCAAGTTGGCGATACCAATTAGGAAAGTACCCCTCCAAGTAACAAGTTGAGCGTTAGCATTAGTCGACCAATCAACACGAGTTCACTCTGGCTCATCACAGTAAATATCATCCGACCATCCAGCTAGCTCAGACTTCTCTGCTGCTTCGACAAGCATCTCTCCCTTCTTCCTCGCCGACTCCAGAGCCACGCGGTGCACGGGTAGTCGTATAAACGATGGTAGATTATCTGTCCTCACGAGCCGACAAACCAGATCAGTAAACTTCCTTGGATCTCCATCGAAATGCGTCTTATCGATTTCGGGGAAGAGAGCACGGTATTTCATTGATGGGAGGGAAGGATTCGAGGCATAAGCAGGCGGAGGCGGCTCAAAAACGCAGTTAGAAACCGCAGAAGTGCGGAAAAGTCCTGGTTCGAGGATGATGAGCTAAAGAATTCTGATCAGATCTTCATGCCATAAATCTGCATATACCAGACCAACCCTGATGTTCCACTTTGGGTCAAGCTCTGCAGCATATCCCTCTGTAAGGGACTCCAGGGCTAATCATAGACGACTGAGCCTTGCTAGGTAGAAGGAGCGATCAACCACCTACCAGCTTTACTGTGGATATTGTACAGGCACGGGCGTAAATTAAATGCGCAACCCGGATTATTCCGACTTACGCAGCACCATACGGCGTACTCCCCGGCTGCGGGATGAGCGCAGTGCGAGAAGATACGTTCAACAACTGACCACCCATCGGACGATTAATGTCCCTAAAGCATCTGACAGCCTCCCTCATGACATTGCTCGCTCCCCAGAACACGGTGTCAAACATGGCACGCGAGTTCTTGTCTGAAAATTCCTCCACCTCCCCAACCGCGAAGAAACCTGCATTATTTAGGACTACATCAACTCGATCGAACGAAGAAACAGCTTGCTTGAATGCAGCGGTGATAGCCGCTGGGTCCGAGACGTCCAATTGGAGAACGAGGAGCTGCGATGTGGGATATTTGGTCGAGAGATTGGATATCATGGAGGGCTTTCGAAGTGTCGCGACTACAATGTCGCCATTCTCGAGAGCACATTCAGTTACTAGACGGCCAAAACCAGTCGAAGCTCCTGTCACTATGGATGTGGATGAGGATCCGCAGGTGTCATTGGCTCTATGAGTTACATACCGAACCATACTTTGGGGGTTGATTGAAAATGACACGACGACATGGATGCAAAGCGAACTGGCTGCGGAGATTGAGGGCGCCAGTGAGATCAGGTATCTGTGTCCTTGTCAACCATTGATCAGTGTGGTGGGGAGATAACCAAAAAAATGGTCCGAGCAAACGCCACATCCCCTTGAACAGGCTGAGGTCATGTGCCTTTGCACGTAGGTACGTTGATCCCCATTCGAGGTATGGCACAGTCAGCGTACTAATTTTGGCCAGCGCGGTAGTAAACATCGTCAGACCAACTGGCGTACTCTTCGGCTGCCTGGATTAATCTTTCCCCCCTCACTTTTGCCGCTTCGACAGAAACTCGATGCAACGGAAGGTAGAGAGGTGGGTCATCCATGTACGCCAATCGGTACATAGCTCGCGCAAACTTCTTCGGATCTCCGTCATGTACGCGTGTAGCCAGTTCACGTTCACCCAGGTATAGACTCCGGGTCTCTCTCGATGGCAGGTCGGGATCACTGTACGCGGGGTGGATGGGGTCAACAGCAGTATTCCACACTGCATTTGTCCGAAAGCGAGCGGGTTGGATAATAGATATCTGGAATGGTGTTACAAATGTCTTCTGGCAGCGAGGTGGAGCGAACCTTGATATTCCAGCCGGGGTCAAGTTCGGCAGCCAAGCCTTCTGAGAGACATTCAAGCGCTTACGTTGCTTCAGTCAGCAACATGCCTCTGGTAATTTGAACACCCATTACCTGCTTTGCTGTAGAAAAGTCAGTTGACATGTGTGTCCTAGCGAGTTACCACGTACGCAGCAGCATAGTGTGCAGTGCCAGCTACGACCTGCAAAGCGGTTCGAGAAGATAACTGCAGCAAACGGCCTCCAGGAGGATTGTTGCGATCTCTGAAAATCTTGACAGCTTCCTTTGTAACATTTGCGGCCCCCCAGAAGAGCACTTCGAACAGCTCTCTCCCGCGTTCGTCACTCATGCCTTCCGCCTCGCTGATGATGCAGATCCCTGCATTGTTGAATACGATATCAACCCGCCCAAATCTCTCCAGCGCATTCTCAAAGGCCGCATGAATTTGTTCTGGATCTCTGACGTCTAACGGGAGGACGAGGAGCCGCAAAGAATATTTCGACAGGAGGTCTGCGAACACTCCCGGGTTACGCAGCGTTGCAACAACATTGTCTCCTTGCTGCAATGCGTGTTCAGTTACCGCGTGACCGAGTCCAGCAGATGCGCCGGTTACTGAGACAAAGCGTTATGATACTAGAGATGCTCGACACTTGGTTGACTCACCAAACCAGACCTTTGCGGTCAATGTCAATGACATTGATGGCAAAGGATTTGATAGTGTATCGTGGGGAATCGCGCGACATTATGATACCTCAAGTTCTGGTCACGATCACTTACCTAATGTTGTGGCGGCGAAACTTGGGTCCTACAGGCTTGCGTGGGCATCAACGTCTTGCAATTAGTAGTATCTGAGACAAGACGTGGTGGATTAAGCGAAGTTACTACGAGATATTGGTAAAAGCAACGTAAACTATGTGCGGACCAACGGGTCGAAGCTAATGAATACATAGCTGCCAGTAATACAATATACAAGGACAATGCTACGTTTGGAATGTAAATCTGCATCGAGGACCAGCAAATAAGAAAACGAGTTCGAATGCAAGACGAAGGGTAAACGACTTCCTGAGGGGAAAAGAAGATGCAAGATTAGAACATAGTCGTGGTTCCGCAAGGCTCCTGGCCCAGCTGGAGAAACGGGAAGGCGAAAAGAAAGGTCTCTCCCTATGGTAGTGCCTGGGCAAAGCATTCGGATGTGGACACTATTGCCTGTCGAACCTCCTTACAAGATCACTAGCCGATGGGCGTTTACGTTCTTCGGGATCCCAACACTTCTGGATTAATGATTGGTGCCAATGAGTGATGTTTTTGTTGCGGGGCGGTATCTGCGGCCGTTCTCCCTTCATAATGGCCACGAAAATAGTAGGTGAAGGAATCCCATCATATGGTTTCTTCCCGGACAGGACCTACCAACGGCATATTAGACATGAAGTCATGCAGCAAAACAGATTTACAAACATGGAGCATGAGACCCCCGAACGAGTAGATATCACATGGTTTTGTGGGATAAAATACGTCCTGCGAATTGTATGCCCCTTTGACAAGTGCGGGATCTGCGAAATGTACGCCACCACATATGCTAGATTTCAGGTATGATGTTCCCACAAAATCTTTGATCAGCGAAAGTCCGAAGTCTGTGAGGCAAGCTGTCCCATCGTCATCAACCAGAACATTGTCCTGTGGAAGAACAATCAATGGTCTAGGCCAAACGTCATTTTAACGACGAGGCCTACGCTGTGGAGGTCACCATGGATGACGCCTTGACCATGGACTAAGGGATGCGATAAGAGACTATCACAATCACGGCCATGAAGTTGGCACATACGATAGCGAAGACCAACTGCAATATCCCCAAGCTGTGGCGAAGTCATTGGGTGTACGGCTATCTGGGTCGCAATTTAAACCCACCAAACGGTGTTTCTCTGACATTGACGTCTGATGGTCCGCCAGGTAACGGGATAGAGATCCATTGCCGAGCCACGGGCTGACCGTGCTTGGCAAGAGCCCAAAGCCAGACACCACTCCGAGCAGCGGAACGACGTTCCTGTGTTGTAATCTTACCCAAACTTTCACTTCTCGGCGGAGTTTCTGAAACGAATGTATGAATTGAGTGATTCCAGGAGATGAAAGATTTCGATATTACCTTCTCGTGAGACCCCAGGTCTTCATGGCCGTTGGCATTAGTCTTGAGCGCTTTCACCGCGACCTGATTACGTTTGTCAGCGTGGACTTAAATATTCTGGAACTAACCCTACCATGCGAGACGATTCCCCTAAGATTAAGTCGCACTCCCAGATATCTCCGAAAGCACCACTCCGGGTAGCAAAATTTTGCCTCCTTCTAACAGTGGCAATTGAATGTTTGAAGGGTAGTTCACCCAAGTAACCTATCATAAGCACAACATGAGTGCATCGTCTTCAAGGGCCATTGAGAACAGACCTTCATCTTCGTCTGTGCAAGATTCCAGGTACACTTCGGAATGCGAAGTGTGACTGCTGAGAGAACTTCATGTATTCGGTAAGTCAGGAGCTTGAGGTGCGTTATAATCGCGTACCTGCTGCGAAACATCGAATGCAGTGAAGATCCCGTGCTTTTGTTGCTGGGGGACTGTGGTCGATCGCCGACTCCGAGTAGATTTGGGTTGATATGTAGTACTTTTGCGGAAGTGGTGTCGCTGCGAGGGGTCGGGGGTACCACCAGGGGACTTGATGACCTTGACTCCGCAGGAGAGTCGGCTGTATGATAACTCGAATCTGTTGTCGAAGGCACGCAGTGGGAAGGGGCTGGATAGTTGCTCGTATGACGATTGAGACTCTCGCCATCAATATTTGTTGCCCCTGCTCGTCGAGTTGAAAAGACTCCGAGTCCCTTCGTTGCGTGATGGCGCGGAAAGGGAAGATGTTTCTGGACGGGGGAGCCAAAATAAGACCCGGTCTCTCTCGCTTCCCAACGACGACTTCTAGTGATCAAATCAGCGAGCTTCTTCTTGGATTCAACTCGTCGAGGGTGCTCTGGAAGGGTGGTGATGCAAGCGTGGTCATCGAATTCCATCTTGAGCTCCTTGAAGCGAGAAGAGTTTCTACTCCA
Organism: Hortiboletus campestris; assembly: GCA_038090935.1. NCBI lineage: Eukaryota > Fungi > Basidiomycota > Agaricomycetes > Boletales > Boletaceae > Hortiboletus > Hortiboletus campestris. Next base: position 9,304 of record JBBPNN010001148.1, read on the forward strand.
CCAATCCTCCATATTCTTCTCTTTCTCTAATTGAGTTACCACGATGACTACCGGAGCAGCCAGCCGGCGTGTGATAGCGCAAAAGTTGGCATAATATTTCACAGATGTCTCGGTTGCCCTAGATCCGCGAACGCAGTACACGAGGAGGTCGATCTCATGACTACGGTGCCTTTCCTTGAGGAACTTCTTCAATACCTTTTCCGAACTTCCTCCGAAAATAGTTCGTAAAAAGCTGCGGCCTTCACCAAGACCACGGGTATCCCATAGGTTGTACTTCGTACCGTTTAGCGTGGTCTCATAACTGGTGTTAGCTTTTGTGCAAGGTTTAGAGTCGTTGGAGACACGGGCGGTAGTACCAGTCTCAAGGAGGAGGTTGATAGTAGAACTCTTTCCCGTTCCTGTTTCTCCAAAGAAGATAATATTACGTTGAATACGAGCCTGAGGGTGCCTATCGTATTGGTCTTTCAGTGGATATGACATGCGATTTCAAACAAACCTTGGAATTGTCTGACTTGAGGGGCATAACTCCGGGTTACGCTCAAGGCACCAGACAAATCGTCAGCAAACCTGATCCCGCGGATAGTGGCTCTGCTTTGGTGAGAATTGGCTTCTAAACTAGCGAAGGGTAATTATCGGGCTCGCAAACAAAGCCAGTTGGCATCGAATAGCAATAGATGGGCTTGAGAGGTTGGGGACTGAAGGAACCGACGAGCTGGAGCCGATTCGCAGGAAAGGATTGTGGGGACAAGCACCAAATAAGCACTGGTAAAGGCACCCAAATGACGATGTACGCGGAGTTTAACTGGGCGTAGGAAAACACGCTTTCGGTGCCAGCCCCAGGTGCATGCTCGAGAGCACTCGACTACATGCAGGATCAGATCGTTTGCTAATCACAGCTAGTAGAAACCACAAATACTCAAGTTGGCATTCCGAACTAGGATGGTGAGGACCCTGCAGGCATGTGTTGTCCAGGCGGGATTCTGCTAGTGATAGGCGCCTGGAGAAGTGTGGCCGAGGTTGAGGGTGTGCCCAGTGGTGTGCCGGTTGATGTGGGCCACCGAGTCTGAGTCGGGCAGTGGTATAGGCTAACGGGCCGCCGCTAACCTATCCCAAGATCTGAGAACCTTAAATTTGAGACCCGCTCCCAGCCGGCATCCCATCCGGTTCTTAGAACAGTGGGCTGCCAGGTTGGGGCCGTGCAGGTTTTTGCGGTGTGGACTGGAAGAAGGTGGAGTTTATCGGCTCAGGCAACTCGGCTACTAGAGCGGAATAACCCGAGAATGCCTTGCGGACACCTGGTGTCAACTTGCTCCCACGTTATCAAGTTGCGCCATCCGGCGTAACAGAGTAATTGACGTTGAACTGGCAGTTCAAAGGGGTTTGGCAGCTTGCTATGTATATCATAGCTAAACGCTCACAGGGTGGAATGGTGACCACTGACGCGGTGACGGCCATCCTCTCCATGGTAAAACTGAGAGGGAGTCGCTGTTACTACTGTATACACCGTACCGTACAGTTTCAAAAGTGTTTCATGTTACGCTGCAACGCAAATCCAACGCAAATCATCCGTGATCCAGCGACAGCCGGTATAAACCTGTCGCACTCAAAGGTCCAAGTGATCCTACGCTTGATCCTTGCAATGAACGTCAATGAACGTCAGTTAGACACGTCCCCGAATGTCTGACGAGGGGAACGGTGGTATTTCGAGATTACCCGAATCAAATTGCGAGCTCTGGAATATTCTTGTCGCTTCATAACTTGCTTCGACCAAGCAATCAAAAATGTATGGCTGCTAGACCGCTGGATCGGTTGGGAGTAGAACCAACATTCGGTCTCGGGAAGTGACCTGGTTGGGCAATGACCAATTTCTGGTTGCTGCGAAGCGACAGCAATGATGTCACTGTTTGAGCATATCTGCAATGCTAGGGGCAGTCCAGAATCTGCCAAGGAAACTCCGCTGTGCTCGTCGTGTTGCCCAAGATGTGACTAGACCGCATCACAACGCGTCTCAGTCCGCCATCCAGTGGACAAATTAGCCGAGAGCCTGGTAAGAACCGATCAGGATCTGGCCAGCCCGATCGCTAGATGGCACACTAACCACACCTCGTGTGTTACATCAAAACAAACCCAAAATGTAAGTTGCGCAGCAACGCAGTCCAACAGCCACTAACAGAAAGGTGGCATCGACAGCTGGGTGCGATACGAGAGAATAGGTGGTGTCAGATCTTTAGTGCTTGCGAGGTGGATGTCCCATTGTTTCAGATGACTCGTCAGGACGTCGCTATCGACCCGTGGGTGTCATATTTGGTGATAGTCTGAAGCGGGTACTGGCGTTCGGATAAATCCAAACCACTCGGGTATATTGGCTAGGAGGGCCAAGGGGAGCGACGAAGGAAGCCACCACGCCTCCCACGCCCACC
>JBBPNN010001149.1:0-11712 GCA_038090935.1 Hortiboletus campestris
ATGTTTGGGTCGTATCTAACGATCCGGTAACTAATGGGGAAATGGGCATAGGGTGGAAACGGAGATGAGAAACATAAGGCCAACACACGGTGTGGCAGAATGGAAGGGAAGCGTAAACATGAGGAGAACATGTGTGAAGGAATGGAAGAGAAGCGTGATCGAACGCTTCTGTGAAGAAGTGAAACATGAGAAGTGTGACAAGGGAGAAAACAAGAAGTCTCGTGCGTGAAGCGGAAGCAGGGATGAGTAATGGCACGAGAGAAAGGGTGAAGGGCTAGAAGTGTCTGTGGTTTACGTAGAAAACGATAAGTCCACGAACATAGGGGAAAAGATAGGGGTTGAGAATATACCGATCGTAACACTACCCCCCTTCTAGGGATCGACTTCCAGGCGATTCAAGAGTGGTGACTGACATTCGGTATAATTCACGTAGGGGTTAAATAATTTCTCGAATTGGGCGAAGGTCATGGACAGTTTGCGAGGGGCACTCGGGTGGAGGATGTGGAATTCGTGAATGGCGTCCTGAGCGCCGGATAGATTTCCGAGTGGTTCCCATGTGCGGTCTGTCTCTTCAAAACCTTTCCAGTGTACCAAATATTCGAGACGGCGTCCCTTCAATCGGGAGTCCACCAAATAATCTACTTCGTGAAGTTCTTCGCGATCCTCAGTGATTTCAGCCGGGCCGGGCCGGGTGACGGGTTGACCGGGCAACCGTTCTTTGTAAGGTTTAACGCGAGAAATATTCACAACGTTATGGATCTTCATTCCCCTGGGAAGCCTAAGCTTAACCGCATTGGGGCCCATGAGTTCCAAAATAGGGAAGGGGCCTAGCCACCGTTCCGTTAACTTCTTAGATTGGCGCGTCAAGCGCAGGTTATCTGTGGCTAACCAGACCTTATCTCCGACTTGATACTGCGGAGCTTCGGACCGGTGTTTATCCGCTTGAGCTTTCATTCGCTCTTGGGACGCCTTTAAGTTATCTTTAGTTTCCTTCAAAGTCTTGCTTAGTTCATCTGCAAACTCCATAGCGGCTGGCGCTTTGGAGACATGTTGTTCCACACCCATATGCGGGACATACGAATGTGTGACTTCGAAAGGGGTTTTCTTGGAAGATGCCGAGATCTTCGAATTATATGAAAATTGGGCAATTGGAAGCCAGTCCAACCAGTCTTCCTGCTTCTCAGTGCAGAATAAGTGGAGATACTGCTGGAGATCTCGATTCATGTGTTCCGTTTGCCCGTCTGTCTGTGGGTGATGAGCAGTAGATAATTTAGACGTAATCCCGAGGCGTTTGCAAACATCCTGCATAACCTGGGAAGCGAACTGTGGTCCGCGATCCGATACAATTGAACGGGGAAGACCGTGGTTCTTCCAAATGTGGTGAAGATATAATTTAGTGGTATCCAGCGCTGTGACTGTCTTGTTGCATGGAATAAATATGGTTTCTTTAGAGAACCAATCTACAATGACGAGGATGGAGTTGAAGCCACCAGAGGAGGGAAGATCGGTTGTAAAATCGGTGGAGACGTCCTGCCAGGGACCCTCTGGAATAGAAAGTGGGATGAGTGTGCCTGCCGGGGCACGATTACCTCCTTTCATGTGTGCACAGCAATCACATCGAGCGACATAATCTTTGACGTAAATGGTCATGTTAGGCCACCAGTAGCTTCTCCTGAGAAGTTCTAAGGTCTTTTCATAACCAGAGTGACCAGCGACTGGAGAGTCGTGACATGATTTCATAATAGATAGACAAATTGCTTCATCATCAGGGACGAAGACTTTTCCTTCTTGGTTGCATAAAACTTCATCAACACGGCATATTCCGTGCTTCTTGCATAGTTCCTTAATTTCGCTCTCTTTGAGCACGTGTATCTTCTTCTTAATGGAATGTAGGATTTGTTCGCCTTCTTAATGGAATGTAGGATTTGTTCGCCTTCATCATGGATTGTGACCGGTAAGGTCTGTATCCGCTCCGGCGGAATCATCATGATCCCTTCATTGTCATGTTCTATTCCGACCACATGGTCTTCTCTTCTAGAGAGTGCGTCGGCTTTTACGTTAGTAGCGCCGGGCTTGTAGACAAAGATATAATTGAACCCAGAGAGCCATTGTGACCATCGGGCCTGGCGTCGATTCAGATTCTGTGACCGCATGAAATATCTTAGGTTGGCGTGGTCGTTCCATATTTCAAATTGGAGACGAGACCCTTCCAGATAGTGGCGCCAGATTTCCAATGCTTGAATGATGCTCAACATTTCCTTGTTGGCAATGGGGTAATTCCACTCTGCAGGTGTCATGCTATGGCTGGAAAAGGCAACTGGGTGCCATTTGTCTTCTTTTAATATAGATAGAACAGCCCCTGTGGCGAAGTCTGATGCATTGGTTTCTAGGCGGAATTGACAATCAATGTCTGGGAACGCCAATACGGGTGCTGTGGTAAAATGTTGCTTTAGCGTGTCAAACGCCACTTGTTGCACTTCTTTCCACTCAAAGGGTTGTTCCTTCTTTAATAGATCATTCATAGGATGTGCAAGCTGTGCATAGTCCTTGATGAACCTTCGGTAGAAATTAGTGAGTCCGAGAAAACTGCGGACACCTTTGATGTTCTTGGGTTCTGGCCATTCCAGGATAGCTTTCACTTTGGAATTGTCCATCTTAATACCGTTGACTCCAACCATCATGCTGAGGAATTCTACTTCCTTCTTCGAGAAGAAGCACTTTTCCGGCTTGACGAAGAAATCATTTTCTTCTAATCTCCGCAATACTTCGCGCATGATTCTATCATGTTCGTCTTGGTCATCTGTCTTGGTAAATATCATTAGGTCATCAATGTAGACCACAATTACGTCTTCCATATCGGCGAAGATTTCATTCATCATTGCTTGGAAGGTACCGGGAGAGTTGCATAGCCCGAAGTACATAACGAGGGGTTTGAATGCTCCTTTGTAGCAGACGAAAGCGGCCTTCCATTCATCGCCTTCTTTGATACGGACGTTGTTGTAGCCCCATCGAAGATCCATATTTGTAAATAGTTTAGCCCCTTTTAGCTTATCCACTAGTTGGGAGATTAAGGGCAGTGGGTAATTGTTCTTCATGGTGTGTTCATTTAGATAATGGTAATCCTGTACCATTCGCTTTTTGCCGTCTTTCTTGGGGATGAAGAATACCAGGGAGGTTTGAGGAGATTTGGAGGGACGGATGTATCCTTTGCTCAGCTGATCATCTAGAAAAGCAGCAACTTCCTCCTGTTCTTGTGTGGATAGAGGGATGATATGACCTTTCTTGGGTTGAAACGTGTCTTTGAGGTCGATGGCATGGTCCCACGGTTTCCTTATCGGCATCCTTTCAGATTCAGCTTTACTGAACACTTTTAGATAATCATGATACTGCGGGGGAACGAGCTGCTCTGCCGTGACATCTGTCTTTGACTTTTCCTCTAGGGTGCGGATCGTGGCGTGTACCTGATATTGGATATCCTCTTCTTCCTTTTCGATCATTTGAATGAAGACCAGCTTATCTTGGAGGGCATGACAGTGCCTTGGGCAACGTGTCATATGTACTGAGCCCTTTACCCAATCTATTTCTGGGTTGTGGCGCTTTAGCCAAGAGAATCTGAGGATCAGAGTGTTCTTTCCGAGGTCTGTAATTTTGGCTGTGACTTTCTCACAGTGTTCTTGGTACTCAATCATCAGGTGCACTGAGTGCGTAATGTTCCCTGCAGAATTCTTGGTTCTGTCTACGTTAAAAATGGGGATTGCATGTCGTAATTTATTTTGAGGGAGTTTGAGCTTCTCCGCCCAAGTTCTATCAATGAAAATGGCATTTGCGCCGCTGTCAAGCAGGGTGTCAACTTTTGTGAGGGAGTGGCGTGCGTTGAGTGGCACAATTTGAATTGGAATCATAATTTCCCGTGTAGGGTTGACATTTTGTACAAAGGCTTCTGTTTCTGGGATTTCATGGTTCTTAGGAAAAGGGAAATCAAGCACAGGTTTAACGTCCCTGCCGTGCTCACTAGGAGGCACCTCTGACGTGTAGGTAGATGGAGAATCACCAGCTGAGTCATCATTGTTTGACTCCTCAACTGGTAAAGGGGAATACTTATTGCGGAAAGAGCCCTTGGAACACCCAGATAAGTTCCTCGGGCTTAGGCTTTTCCCGCCTTCTTTCGGATAGCCTCCTGATCCTTGAACCAGGCAGCAGCTTCCTCAAACGTCATACCTTGTATGGACTTCGAAAAGTCCTTTCCTTTTCCTTTTGAGGCCTTGTGGACCTCACGGTCATCATCACTTGTGATGCTTTTACCATCATCCCAGGACGTGTGCACTTCTCGTGCATTGTGGCCGCCTTTCTTGCAGCCCTTCTTGTGTTGACCACCGAGCCATTTGCACTCAGGGCAGGCGACGATGGGTTTGGGACAATTCTTCGTGAAATGCCCCTCTTTGCCACAGTTGTAGCATCCTTTGTTGGTAGCCCCAATGTCCATGGCATTGGGGTCGCGCTTCCCTTGTGGAGCCAAAGCTCGCTTCTGAGTTCTACCCCTGATGAAATCAAGGGATTTTTGTGCCGTGCTGACCCATCTAATCTCTTGGAGATAGAGGGCCGGATCTGCTTGGCATTTTCCTTCCCTGAATATTTGAGCGATGATCGCTCCACGTGCATTCTTCTCTAGTAATTCAACCGCGTGTAAAGGGTCAATGCTTGCTTGGCGGTACAGGGCTTCCCATCAGACAATGAAGTCATCCGTGGGGCTGTCCCCTTGATAACACTTGCTTAATTGGGTGTGTGCCCAGTCCTTCTGGTTTGTGCTCCTGAAGAGCCCTTTGATTTTGTCAACTAATGTGGCCCATGTGTACGTGCGCCCTTGGGCGAGTTGTGTCTGAGCAAACCCACCCGCCTTCACTCCTTTGAGCCGCGAAAGTATGGCGACTACTGCCTCGTAGGAGGTGGAGATAATGGCGGTCGAGTTGACCTCTAGCCATGCTTTCATTTTTGCCCACCATTCCTCAAACTTAGCCTTGGACCCATCATACTCTCTGGGGTCTGCAAATACTTTGACTTGTCGCGAGGGTCCTCCTGCTGCGGCTGGCGTGCTGGCAGTAAGGGTGTTTACTGTTGCCATGAGTTGGTTGTTGCTTTCGGTGAGTTGCATTACTTGGTTTGATACTGCTTGTAGGTCTGCCATCCTTTCATTGAATTCTTCTAAGATGGCAGTAATCTTGTTTTCCCAAGAGATCGAAGCATCTCCGAGAATCTGGTTAACTTGTTGGGACATTGCGTAAAGGTACTACTTGGTTTGGTATCATTGCAGTTTGCGTAAAATGTGAGGAGGCTGTAATGCTATTCTTGAATGCCTAATATCTCCGTCTCTGTCCCTAGAGATCTTTTGGAGAGTGATTCTTTTCCTTTTCTTAGCTGGCTTCTTAATCTCTGGTCTTGTTTCTTCTTCCTCATCCCGTTCCTTCCTTTTCCTGCTAGGTCTCAGGATTGGAGGTGGAGTTAGGGGGCTTAGTGGCGACAGGTGATCTACCAACTCTCCGAATTGCGGTTCTTCTTCGGAGGGAAACAGTCGGCACAGTTCTTGGTGCGACGGTAGAGTATGGATGGATAAGTTTGTGTTCCTGGGGCTGAACATGAGGTCGTTGGGGTCGGTGGATAGGTCTTCCGCCAGAGAGTGCTGGGATGCTCTCTGCATGGATGAGGGTTCTGGGAGACCCGATCTTAGGGTGGTTGCTATTACTACTGCTGCGTTGATTTGAAACATAAGAAGAGTGACAACGGAGAAGGTAAGAAGTCTTGTGCGTGAATTGGAAGCAAGGATGAGTGACTGCACGAGAAAGGGGTGAAGGGCAAGAATTGTCTGTGGGTTATGCAGAAAAACAATAAGTCCACGAACATAGGGGTTAGAGAATATACCAATCGTAACAGGTGGGAACACCTCACACACCATGCCAGAGGTTGATGGAACCAAGTGGAAAGTGAGGAGGAGACTAATCACCAGGGAGGACGACCAGGGTGTGGTGGGCAGGTTAAAACTCAACTGCAAGCTGCACTACTTAATGAGCCAGCAAGTGTAGAAACATTGCACTGGCGCTTCACTCATGCCTTATTACATAACAGAGCTGCCAACATACAGTAAGTAAAGATAGGAAGGCATAGTGGGTAATGTGATGAGAACAATTTATACACACTACAAGAACAAATCATGGGCAGATAGACAAGAGGCAAAACACAGTACGTGAATCAACATAACATGGAAACAGAAGGAACAAGTGTCATGAAATGGAGAGAATGTTCCAATGGTGATGGAATGGGTGAAACAGGGATCACTAGTGGGTGCTGTGAAATCAACACTAGTGGTTTCACATTCTCATTACCTTGAGGGACTTTTTCTTCTGCACCTTGCTATTGTTCTGCTCTTTAGCGGAACATTTTGGGTGATGTGATTTGTGCGACTGAGAGTCCAGGACTGAGATTTCAATTCCATGACTTCCCCCAGCTTCAGCAAGCACCTTGTAGTGCCCTCGTGCATTCTTAATGTTGCTGTCTGATGTCCAATCTATGTCAGCTAGAATACTGTCACGCATGTTCTTCAAGATTTCACAGAATCTTTCATGTGTGATTTCTCCCAATTCCTGCTTTGGGTTCTCCCCCCCAGGAGCCTGCATCTTGATAAAGTAGGTGTGGAGAGTCCCCAATCCCTTGAGAAATCCAGAGCTGGATTTATGGAAGTAGGGGGAAATGCAATCAAGAAATAAGGTTTCAGGGATGGTGTGCTTCAAATGGAAAACATCAAGGGGTCCTAGGTTGTGCTGTCCTGGAGTGGCCCAAATGGGTGGGGTGTGCTTCTCAGACTCTTCCTTGCCCAACAGAAGGCGGGTGGTGACATTGATGACTTCCTTTGGTTCATGCCATGATTGCTCCCTAAAAGTGTCCTGTTTTTGCAATGAAGATGCCAGTGGTTGAGATGCCTCCCGTTGTGGATCAGGGGCAGTGAGGGGCACACAAGTGAGTGACAATGGGGCAGTGACAGTGGTCCAAGGTGATCCAAGGTGACTCAAGGAGCCCCTAACTTCCATAGTGGTAGCAGAGTTGTTGGAGATTGTAGAGGCATAAGAGACACTGGACACACCGGGGACAGAAGAGTTGGTGAACATAGAGGAGCTGGTTTCTGTGGCAGTACCAGTGCTCTGGGACTGTGCAGGGTTCTTCTTTGAGCCACTTTGCTCATCTTGCCAGCGATGATGCATATAAAATGGCCTGTTTATGTTGACACACATAACTCAAAGAACCCAGAAGAAGGATTCTAGGTCATGGTAAATGTTGTGATCCAAAGCCTTCATCTCTTGGGACAGGAAATTGGTAGCCATGTAAGGAAATGTACCCTAATGATGATGTTGAGCAAATCAGAATTTATGTGAATTGTAAACATTTAGCCTGCACTCACCATAATGAGTTGCATTATTGGATTTCCAGCAAAGTCTGCTGCATATCCCCAATCACCCAACTATCTAAATGCTCATCTATCATGCTAACAGACACATATGCGAACAGAAAGCCTACACTCCCAGTGGTGCTCATTGCTAAGATACATATCGACACTACACCATCATTTAGAGTCACACCATCAGGTACGTCCTCCATTTGTTCTGATATATGTTTGTGCTAACTTTATAATTGAGGCAGAGTATTTGAAGTGGGCAAAGGCAAACAACTTTCCTTCCATGCTTCCCAGAGACCAGAAAACGCAAAAGAACAAAATGCAAATGTCTCATCAAACACAACTCAATTCCCACATTCAATCTTGTGTTCCAAAGCCACAAACACTCCCATACAGTGATGAGTGCTTTCATGCAGCAGCCATTGAATGGTTGGTCAACACAGATCAGGTAAATATTGTCTACATATGTAAGATCTAACTGATTCCCAGACAGCCCTTATCTGCTCTCAAGCATCTGAGTTTCAAGACCATGATTGGAGTAGCAGCACAAGTGATGGATGGCATGAAAGTCCCAAGCCATAATGTAATGCATCAGCTGATTATTGATTGTATGTTCAAGGAGCAGATGGTGAATCTGCATGCACAACTGTTAGTAAGTACCATGACTGAGTCATGTAGTCAAAGTGACCAGTGATCATTGCTTATGATTGATTTGTAGAGTGATGCCGTTAAAGGACGAGTCAACCTGACATGCAACACATGGCAAGCATCAAACACTGATGCTTATTTCGCTGTCACCAGCTCTTGGATGCATGAAACCTCACCAGGAGTATGGGAACTCAAGACAGCCCTTCTTGGCTTTACTTGAATGAACAATGTGCACAATGGATTAAGGTTGGAACAGGCTCTTTTCAAGATTGTAAAATGAATGGGATCATGAAGGTATTATATTCACACTTGAGCACATCACTTTTGGCTAACTCTGCACAACAGATTGGACATGTCACCTGTGACAATGCTGCTAACATGAACACCATGGCAAGTGAATTTGCACAACAGATTGAGCGTGCCACTGGCCAAAGGTGGAATTCAGAGAAAGAATGGGTTCAGTAGGTATTTCATTATATGTTCGCTCTTTTCTTTTACATGTTTGCAGTTGTCTCACTCACATAATCAATTTTGCCACCCAGGCACTCCTGTGCACTCACAGCAAATCCAGAGAATATGATCTGAAGAATCCAGAGGCAGAATTAATTGTGGAACAGGGGTCTCAGCATGATGAAGTCAGGGTTGTATGATCCATTTGTGTCAAGGTAAGTGATATTCAATCATTAGTTGTGTATTGTTCACATCTTTGCAGCACACAGGAGTGCTCATCAGCAAAGCAAAAGAAGCTGTTTCAGACGATCCAACAACAAGAGAAGCCAAACCACCCGCCACTCAATGACCACTCCAACTCCTTCTCGACATGCTAGTCCGATGGTCATTAATGTACCTGATGTTACGCTAAGCGTAGAACCTAGCTTTATCAGTGAGAGTCACGTGACAAGCGATGGGTAAAGTTGGAAGGTTTGAGCTTGTGGACCATGTTACCCACAGAGCTAATCAAAGAGTCTACAACGCTTGGTAGGCGTAGAGACTATGAGAAGGTTCTCGACAAGTAACACACAGGTTACCAGCGGATTGGGCTAAATACTACACTTGTATTGCGTAGAACTAACTAGGGAAAAGTACAAGTACACCGGGCGTTTATATACCTATGAGTGGACCCCGAATAAGGAGTCCATAAGGGGAAATGGAACAGCAGATTGCCGTTCTAGAAGGGAATATGTCCGTAAAGGAAACAGGGTCAAGGGGAGGAACAGAATGGAATGGAATGGAACAAAAGGAAGACATACTGCGGACTGCGCAAAGGATCAGGAGTTCTGGTTGGAAAAGAAGAGCAGAAGAAAAACGGAACTCCATCTAAGGATCAAAGGAATCAGAAGGAAGATCAAAGAAACGGAGGAAATTGGAATCAGAGTCCTCGGGTTCCCATGCAGTAATCCACAAAGCGAACTTGTGTTCCTCGGCCTCAGACATCCAGGGGATTTCTGTAACATTACCCCCATTGTATGTCTGAGACACCGTCTCAGAATCCAACACTTCCATCGTTGCTGTCGGTCTCATCAAGGTCCCTGCCATTGGCTCTGGAGAGGTACACCGGACAAGCGGATTGAATATGTCCAGGAGCGTAGATCCTACAGTAGGGGCACTGGTACATAGGTGGGGCAGTTGGGGCGGAGGTGGCTGGGGCTGCCACATATGAAGCAGTGGACAGCTGTGCGATTGCGACGTTGAGGGAGCGCAATTCCTTGGACAGTTGTGGTGGCAAGTTGAGCATTGGTTGCTGGGAATAAGGGTTCGAGCGTGACAGCCAGCCAAGAGAAATTGAGGTCAGGGGCAGGTGTGGATTGGCATCGGTGAAGTGGGGATGGTATGGGATCCGGCATCGCAGGGGGTTGGCTTTCTTCTGAGGTCGCTGCAGTAGCAGCTCCGGAGTCAAGGTTCGGAGTAGAGTCGATGGAAGATGACTCGAGAGTGGAGGAGTCCGAGATCTCGGGTGAAGGGGGTGTAGCGACTGGGAGGAGCTGGGCTCTTTGCTCCTTGGTGCAGAGTCCAGCAGCGGCAGCGAAGATTCACTGCATGATTTCCTTGGGGATGAAGCAGAAGAAGTGGGAGAAATTGGTGTTAGAAAGGAGGTGGAGGACCTCATATCTCTGGGCGATGAGTCGCTGGTTCCAACAAAGGGAGTCAGTGGGTGAAATGTTGGAGGTTGTTGCCAAATGGAGTCTGCCATGGGAGTAGTTGTGGTAGAGGTGAATGAGACCTTCTGTGAGGATCGCACAACTGTTCCTGAACTCTTCACTTTGTTCGATAGGGAGGAGCGCTGCCGGATCTTTGAGGACAGACATGAAGATGACATGTCATTCTCGGACAGGAAACCGAGTGAGGGAGGAAAGAGGAATAACAGGGGTCGAGGGAGGAGTGGAACATTCTACAGTAGAGAGAGAAGACATAAGAGAAATCAACGAAACTGAAGAAACAAACAAAATTCCTGGGCGCTTAAATACCCAGGAGGAATCCAAATCAGGAGGATCAGAAAGAGTCGGATGGGGCGGTGGATGGGGAGGAGCCAGAGGTGATGATGGAAACGATGAGGACTAGGGAGAAGTCACCTTAGGAAAATCCTTGAGTCTAGATAGTTTGTATGCTCTCAGCATGTATTTCGCATGCGAGAGATGTGATTCTTGTTCCCAAGTATCCTCAGTGTGAGAGTAACCCTTCCAAGAGACAAGAAACTGGCGACGTCCAGGAGATCCTCGGTGAGATCAGATGGTCTCGATTTCGTACTCCTCTTCTCCCTCGATGACTTTGGAAGGAGGATTGAAGTAATTTGATCCGTGTTCATCCGTCTCAGTAAAGGTCGAAAGGAGGGAAGCATGGAAGACGTTGTGAAGCTTCTTCCAAGTCAGGGGAAGACGAAGTTTGTAGGCATAAGGAGAAATGACGGTGTTGATCTCAAATGGTCCTTCGCGGCATGGGGGAAGCTTGCGAGAGGGGAAATTAAACTTGAGATTTTGACAGTCGAGCCAGACTTTATCTCCTACTTTCCAGGGGGTAAACTTCATTCCAATGTGCTCTTTGACGGTCTGAGCGGCTTTGGCATGAGCGGCGGTTGCCTCCTTTCGTGCAGCGTCGAGAATTTCTAACTGCTTTTCCAGGGCGGGGAGAAAGGTAGTTCTGATTGGGGGATAGGCACGGGGTTCATACCCATGCATCAAGGAGAATGGTGTGATGTTAGTGACAGAATGGACAGCTGAGTTATGCGAGAACTCAGCCATCAGGAGAAGTTCGGCCCACTTCGAGGTGTTTCCTTGACAGAAGATTCGGAGATAGGTTTCGAGTTCCTGATTAACTCGTTCGGACTCTCCATCAGTCTGAGGATGGTAAGCGGTGGAGAGGGCGACGTCATAGGATAAGAGCCGGGCAAGCTCTTTGGCGAAGGCAGAAGCGAATTGGGGACCCCAATCAGAGATGACTTTGTCGTGGAGACCAAATCGGCAGAAAACATTCTTGAAAAAGAGGGATGCTATCCCTGCCACGTCGATAGATTTGTTACAAGGGATGAAAATCACCCCCTTAGTAAGCCCATGGTCGACCACGACCAGCACAGAATCAAAACCAGAGGATAGGGGGAGGTCGGTAATCATATCGCAGGAAATCTGCTGGAA
>JBBPNN010001150.1:0-11704 GCA_038090935.1 Hortiboletus campestris
CATCATTGCATTCACAAGGGCTTATAATCTCATGCCAGACCTTGACCAGGCCTACTTTACTGTGTGGCGTGGATCACTTTCGTCACGTCACATAAGTGATTATCGCGCTAGAGAGGCGGACGTGATGTAGCCGTTACACCAAAAGGTAGAAATACTGAATGGGTACCATTCAGTATCACGGACGGTATATGTACTAGTTACAGGACCTAGGTAAGCCAGCGTGCTTACAATGATCTGCCATTGAGCTTCAAGTTTCATGAACCACCAGACATCGGACCTCCGACTCGGACTCATTCGGCCGTACTATATCGGCTTGTGCTCAAACAACTCAATTGGACCAGTGGCCTCCATTCAACTTCACTGCCTTTTCACGCTCAAGTATCCTTTGAACCTAGGGGCAGAATTCCTTCCTGGCCGTAGTTCGACATATTGCCGGTCGGTCAACGGCCCGGAACCGATCAGTTCGGCTGCGAACTTATGCTGTGTAGAAAGTGCTGCAAAGTAGTATTGCATCACCTCGCTTGCCCACTTGTCCCGTATAGTGTTGTTGAGTTGGGGCCACAGCCCTGACTAGGACTCACAGCCCAGCTGTGGTAGTGACGTTATCGCACGCGATCCTACTACTATGTAGTTGCTTTGCCACGCCCATCACAAGCACGGACGCGACCGAGTAACAACGGAAAATGCAGTACTTGTTTCGAGAATCGAAACATTCGACGGGCCCATCCACGGTGGAGCAGGTGAAATGAACGGTAGTTCAAGACGGCGCTGAGGGTGCCCTGTTCCCACTGACCATACAGCGCGGCTTACTCGAGTACCTGCCAATCCGTGCCTCCCTGTGTGGACAACTTTACAGATGCTGGCATCGTTCGGGTGAACGGTTTGCAACGCTCTAATTTCATTGGCGCATTTAGTCGTATTGATGTCTTTCAACTAGGCTGCATGCCTACGAATCCAGTGTGGTAGCTGGTGTTGCCTCCGCAGCAGGCTTCGCTGGACATCACAGAGGGTTTATCGCATACGCGGTGCCTGACAAGACCGCCACGAAAAGGTCGTCATTAATCGCCCGCCAGTCGAAACAATGGAGATCGTCTCGTCCCGGTCACGGCTTTTGTCCACCGCGGAGCATATTCGCAAGTATAAAAAGCAAGGAGCTGAGTGAACTCTCGCACCCTTGTTACCCCAACGCCAATTAGCAATTTATCCTCCTGGCCTCGCTGTTTGATCTCTATTGGGCAGCAGGCATTATTTAATGCATCCTTTCTTGATATTCGTCTTTTCATTTTTTTTCGATCGCCTATGCCGCGTCCATCGTTTCGCGTTCACAACCCCATCCTCTCCGCAATTCTGTCGGACCTGTCACTAACCTAACAATTTCCAATGGGATGATTGCTCCAGATGGTTTCTTGCGCTCGTAGGCTGTCCTTCGATTATTCACTCCTCCGTATTGACACCAATCCAGGACTTCACTTGCTGGAGGCACCCTCGTTGAGGCGGTTTAGATTGTTGTTGCAAGACCATTACAGCCTCGTTAGCCTAAAAAACTATTCCAGGTGAGCATCACCTTGCCAGCTCACTTGAGATGATGCTAGGCCATTCGAATTGGCCGCAATTGTCTTTTTAGTACATGAAGTAATAATAGTCGAATAAGCCCATGCAAGGCCTATTAGAATTAGGTATGGTATACATACCATATTACACACTTAGACTGAAACACACAATTGCACAACGCCAAGCAGCGAGTCCGAAGTCCGATTCGAAGCGAGCAAGAGCGTGCATGGGAAGTCGCAGTGGCCGCAGGTCTGAAGCGGCGCCAAGAAAGCATGATTCGAATGCGAGAAAAGAGAATAAGAAAGCCAGACCTTGTGATCCCAGTCGGCTTTAATGCGGCAGAAGAAAGGACTCGCTAGGATATCAGAAGCCCATTGGCATGGTCCTGGGGTGGGGATCCGTTTTGAGGGCACAGCGCGGTAAAGGAGCGCATATATGCACTTAAATTGCACTTACTGTGTATGACGGTGCTACTCTGTGAGTCATAGCTTCGGATCGTCGATGCCTGGATGTTAGGTTTGACTGGCGTAAATTGCACTGATTCGCAGACATGGAACTATGAGGTGACAACTGATGAGGCACATGCTGATCTCAATCAGGATCTGTTCACACACACCATTGAACCGGACATTTAAGATGCGGACAAGACCAAAACCAGACTGAGCTTTGTGCATTCTTGGAAAATAGGTGGCCAATGGGGCGGCTAATCAGCGACATCGATAGCGGGGATACAAGGTCAAGAGATGATATCACGGGAAGGTTTGGAAAGTCCAATCGTGCTCCAAACCTTCCGTGTCATGCATCTGGGGTACTCTCCAATCCTTTCCGGTGTGTATCCGACACATCGGATTGGTCCGGTAAGTTGAGTCTCGACGTGACCGTCTAACTTGATGCATGTACCTCCTCTGCGGGTTCGAGACCGTTCGACTGATGTCCTTAGGTCGCGTTTTGACTCTTCCTCGACGACGCATTGGGTTTGAGTGCTGGTCGTTTGGGATGATTGCTTGGTGGTGCGGGCGGCTCAGGTACACTCGTCATGGCGCCGCGCGTGCATCGCTGGGTCTGACTTTCACGTCCAGCTAGCGGTCTTGCTTCGACTGGTTTCTGGTCGCAGCACCCGCCGCTCGTTGTTTCCTTCATCCAGTCTCGCCCCCCAGCTCTCTCGTCGCTATCGTCGTCGTTCTCGAGCTTCCAATCGCCCTTGGCCTCTCTTGACACCTCTCGCTCATCCATATGGCCTCCTGGCCAGCTATCGACTCGACGCGTTCGTTGCGTCGTTGCGCTCTCCCCTTCGCCCTTAGGGGTGGCGTTCCGTGGTTTCCCGGTACGTCTACGACGCTTCCCGGAGCGAATTCGCCTCGTGAGCCTGCGCGCTTGGCTCGTGCGCTCGATTGTCTCGTGTGGTCGCGCCTTTTTGTTCGTGTCTTTTCGTTCGCCGTGAGGCGTGTGGACTGGAGATTGGTGGTGGTCCTGTGATGTTCCTGGTGGCGATCTTCGCCAGGCGAGGTGCGCTGACCGTTTCATTAGATCCTCGTCGCCGATCGCACTCGCACTCGCACTTCCTCTCTCCCCCTCGATTGGCGCTTCCTGACGCGTCCCTATGTCCTCTCGTTCGACCTGCACGTTTCACCGTGTTCCTGTCGCCTCCCCATCGGCTTTCTCGTCTGCGCTTTCGAGCACGACGCATTACATAATTTCGCTGCACGTCTGTTCCATTTCCTGGATTGACCTGCACGTCGCTACGACCTCGAGGTTTGTCTCGCTCCTTGGGTCGACGTGCTTCGTCGTCGTCGTAACCCGTGCCATCTGCGACATCTCTCGACGCCCTCGACACGCTTAGAAATATAGGGGTCAGAGCTGATACACAACGTGATAAACCGGGCATACTTCACTGCCGACACCACGATCTGGGAGAAACACCGTGACAGCAAACATCAACACAGACTTTAAAGATCTTCTGGACTGTAAAGCCACTTTCGGACCGCAGCGGACATACTGTAATGTGCACGAAAGGTATCTTTGTTCGCGAGTAGCCATCTAGGGGTGTGGAAAGCAATCTGAGTTTGCCCAACAGTTGCGAAGACAAGGTCGATATGTTAATGGGACCAATCATTAGGTGTGACCCGTCTTGATCGGAGAATAGGTGATATCATTTCCGTCGTCGTAGGCATTATCTTGCACAAGCGACAACAGACACTGCAAACTCAAAATTCCGATGACATCCCTCGCCAGCAGCCAGCCCTGGCTACTCGAAGACCTGCATTCATGGCCTAAAGGACTTCAGATCCGGGCGGTGCGGTCCGTGGGGAGGGATTGCAAACCATTTTTGTGTGAGGGGCGTGCTCCCGAATGCTGAGTCAGAGCTTAGTATCACTAGATTCAGTGGTGTTTAGTGATGGAACGTTTGCGTCGTGAAACTCATGATCAACGAGCACCAGATTAATCATCAAGCTTTGTCGGACACGGAAACAATATCTACTCTCCTGGAGAATGACGAATTCCTGGATGAGATGGATAAATTTGGGTACAGTTACTAGAAATGCTCATTTCTAGTAACTGTATTCTGAATTAAGAGAGGGATGTGTTGGGTGCGTAGGACGGTGGTGGAACGAGCAGGATGACTTTTCTCAGGCTTATCCGTAGTGTTTATGTAAGTAGCCATAGCCCGTGACGACTCGCGCATCGTGGACAGGGCCGACCTTATGGTCTCGGACCCTCGGTGGCATCGTGGTGGTCAACAACGGCACCAACGTGACTTCAAACTCATCAGTTGCTACTATGTACGCACAGTCGCCAGCCCGACCGGACTCCCACGGGTAGCTTTTCTCTTCACATTCGACTGGGTTGGTAGGCTGTGACCAAGGTCAGACCAACGGACCAACCACTGACACTCTAATACCTACCGAGTCGATCACAGCCCGCCCTGGATGACAGAGCCCCATCGCAAGGGCGTGATGGACCGGTTTACATGTTTACTAAACCCCTTTCCTAATATGTAGCCAGCTCCGGTAGCGAGACCCAAGTCCTTGGTATGACGCCGGGAGTCGCTCTTCAGTTCAGGGTAATGTCGCTATCCTTACTGCCACTGGCAGTAAGGCGGTGGCACTGATCGTCAAGTTGCGGAGACTCAGCGGAGGTACGGCAGCATCTCGTTATGCGGTGGGGCCTACCGCTTAATATAAATCGGAAGGCCTTTCTGCCGGGTACCAGCATCTTCTCGTTCGAACTTGACTCTTCACAATGGTCAACACTACCACGCCGGCAGGACTCATTGGTGTTGTTCTGTTAGCTCGTCATGGCGATCGTTCTGGTGTAGTTTTCCAGGACTACGCAACGTATAACTCGACGCAAGGATACTTGACGCCCTATGGGTCGGTAGGTCTAATGTTCGATGTTGGGTATCGTGTGTAGTGCTGAGGTTCTTGCAGAGTCAAGAATATAACCTGGGTTCCTACTTGAGACAAACGTATCTCAACCCGGACTCACCATCTTACATTCAAGGCATCAACACCGATATCGCTGATGTTGATCAAATCTATGTTCGCGCAGACGCGGGAGGAGGGAATGCCATACTCGATTCCGCTTATGCTCTACTTCAAGGTCTTTACCCACCGACGCCGGAGTCCATATCAACCCTCGCTAATGGTGAGACGGTCCAGGCTCCATTAGGAGGGTACCAGTACATCCCGGTGGAGTCTCTTGAGTTCTGGCAGGCTCCGTCTCTTACCAGTTGGATGGAGTGCGAGGTGAGTGACTGAGAATTCCAGGGGTGTGTTTAGATACCAATCCAGGTCTTCAAGTATTTCCAATATCACCTGACTCACTTGAGCAGTAGTGTTGTATTCCAGAATGCAGCTGTGCAAGCCGCTCCTTTCCTTGAAGCTGTTCAACCTTGGCTCAATGGCATGAATAACAGCTTCGTTAACATGGTATGTTTGCGTCCATTCCTGTGTTGATTGTGTTCTGACTTGATTGACAGTGGAATGTGAGTCATAGAGAACGGTATTAGTTGGGCTCATCTGACGTGACTACAATTTCAAGATCTATGACTACCTGAATGTTCAGTATACCCACAACACAACATTCTACAACTCATTCCCCGAGACTCTGCTGCAGCAAGCCCGCTACTTCGCTAACATTCACGAGCAAAATGTCTTCACCGACTCTGTCCAAAATGGAGTTGGCCAAAGTAAGTGGTTCCGTGGCACTATACCATGGTCTACTAACAGTCATAGTCGCCATCCGAACTCTCTGGCCCCAGATTTTCTGGACGTTGGGCAACATGACCCTTCCTAACAACAAGGTGAAGTTGGCCTTGACGGAGGTCGACTATAAGCCGTTCATCAGTCTTTTCAACGTCACCAATGCTACAGTGACCAACCCCGAGATATCTGGAATTGGTGAGAGAACGATCGTCAATTCTTTTACCTTTTGCTCATACAGTCCTACACAGCCGACTATGCCTCCGCTGTTGCTCTCGAGTTGTCCAAGAATACTGCAGGCGATTATGAGGTTTCTCTAAAATTCAAGAACGGGACGAATGACGAGGTGTTCAAGCCGTTAAAAATGCTCGGCCAAAACAATCTTACTCTCCCTCAGTTGATCAGTGCTCTCGACGTAAGTTCCCAGTCTTTTCATCTTACCAGGTTTCATGCTGAATATTTTTTAGTGGACCACCATCAACTCTACCATTAACTGGTGCTTCTCTTGCAACCAGACGGTCCTCCGTGGATGTTCTGTTTACAACTTTAGTAATGATCCATTCCTCCACCCCTCGAGTTCCGCTGGATATTAGACAATGCACCTCCAGGGTCGTTGAGTGGTGGCGCTCCGAGACAGTTGACTTCCACTATTTCCTAATTTCTGCAATCTATACTCATTTAATTGTTCTGGGCATATGGAGAACGTATTGTATAGATTCGATGCCGCGATTTGGGGTAACCTGAGGTGGTCATAAATTCCACAGCTTGAGGGTATTGATAAGTTCGTGTAGTGTGGTGTCCCGGTTAATCTGTATCCTGATTCCTTGATGCGTAATCACCAGTACCAGTGCCAGTGCCTTCTCGACTCAAACTGATGGGTGATCTCATACTGTCAAGTGTGTTATCTCCCTTACAACAATGTACATTGTCCTGTGCGTTTTATGGTGAATATCAGTACTTACATAATGATTGGTGCGTCAACTCTGCTGAAAGTGAGTTTTGCTGAGTACATTGGGCTGTCATGCTATCACCACAATGAGACCCGGAGACGGCAAGAATGTTCGACATTCAAGTCCGAGTTTCTGCTGGCTCAAATACATTATATTATCGGAGGATTCCCATGCTTCTGCTTACGAGGACTTAAATCTACATCACCTTCGAATCGCCGAGACAGCTCGTCCCCCCAAACTATCCGAGAAAACTCGTCAACCCAAGATATGTTGAACCCAAGACTGACCGTTCTGCATCGTGATATTGCGTGCATTGAAATAGGTGTTGTACTTGTCTGGAAACTTTGAAGCAATGACCCTCGAGTCGGTGGTAAACTTGTCCCCAGTGGCGAACGTAATACTGGAATGCCGGTTGAGCGGCGATAACAGATTCCGCCCTGTCACCGGCTTGGTCACCAGGCACAGTAATCCCTTGGCTATCGGAGTCAGATGGATGGAGATATCCAAGGAATGCGGCTGAACTTGAGGGTCATCGCCTGCGGGACTGGACTCGGATGCTCTGGAAGACTTCCTGAGCCTTCGTGTAACATTACATTGTGGCAGCGGCATAATAATGTGGGATGCGCTGGTGAAATCGAAAGCCAACAAGTTGCCTCCAGGCTGCGTCTGAGTGCGAGACAGCCTTCTCGGGCCATGTTAGCGACGAAATCGACTCTAGTGTGTCTGTTGGTATCGCAACGGTTGAGGTAGCACGCTGCATGCTGGAGCTTTGATGGATTGGTAAAGTATAATATGGCGTGCGTGGAGGTAGAGCATTCGCAGTCAGACCCTGAACAGTCCTGTAGGATGGGGACTTTCAAGTTGTAAGGCGTCGTTGGATATATCATATGAGACATTTTGCTGATAGCCGCTCAATTGATAGCCGCGGCGGTTACCAGATGCGATCATATCGGTGATAAGTTTCGTGATTACACATGGCGTCCTCAATAGGGGACTGTCATTTCACTCCATGGAGCCCAAGTTACCTGCAAACATCAACCCAGGCATCGTCAACATCCCCGGACGCGACCCTCAAGTTCAAGCGGTTGTAGAATCTCTGCTGGAACAAGACAGGCAGAAGCATCATTGCTTTTTTAACCCACGAGGCTTTCATAATCACCTGAGCCATCAGTGAGCGAACATGTCAGGTCGAGACGATAGACGCCCATGCGCGTTAGCTTGCTAGCGGCATATGATTTAGGTGCTCCTGCGGTTCTTCTACAGGCTATATATGACACGGAACGTCAAATTCAACAACCCATCGAGGGTAAAAATGACACACCGTTGGGACAAGTGAGGATAACCCCGGTCGACTTTTCGAAGTATCTCGGAGAGGAAAGGTGTGTATGTGGCAAGTGATCGTGGTTCATTTCGTGAATCCAGACGACCAGGTATTACCATGCCTTCTTGAATTTCTTCACAGAACGGATCAATGAGTCCGGGGCGTCGGAGACAATTGAGAGCTATGTATTCAATCCTGCTGTCAACGTCGACGGCGTTCAAATGTTGGCGAGATTCATGAGCGGGCTGTGGGTAGCTAGATGTTGTGGTCTTCACGACTCGGCTTCTAACTCACGACTACTAGGTATCATCCGTTGATCCAGACAGGGGTACGTCTGTTTGGTTTACCTATCAACCACTTTGTCATTGATCTGGACACATAGTATGGTGCTGAGTTTGGGAGCAACGCCATGATAGCCCAAGGTCTGTGCGATCCTCCTTCGTATTATGAAATCGTGATTCACTGGGCCTCAGGTCTTGCCCAGGCTGCCGTACACTCCCCGTTGGTTTCCGATTTGCTGGACTTTACGGTACAAGGCACAGCCAAGGATGCGTCGAACACTCCTGTTAGGGATGAGAAGGAAAAGGGGAAGCCTCTCCTTCATGTCCTGCGCGAACTCTATGACTCTGACGCCCTAAAACCTGTACCGTACGACCCTGCCAAGGCTGTGGGGCAGTATCGAGTGGATACAATGCAGGACGGTCGCCCAGAAGATATAAGGAAGCTATGTGCCACTTGGTGGGATTGTGCATTATCGGAGAGCCAAGCATCAAATATCGACGCAAAGGTCGAGGAGTTGATTTGGGCTACCACTCTACTCCTCTGTGGTACGGGCAAGCGAGGTCGCAAGCCGCGGTTGGACTTTGTCCTCGTGCATGCGCTGAACGCGACGCTCTTCTTACCGTCTTTGCTGAAGATTATTCCCAGCGACACTTCCAAGGTCAAGTTACTCAAGGCGTTTCTACCGGTGACGGTGATGTATGTACTCACCCGCGGTCGACCCAGGATTGATGCGGGGCTTATGATGTCATACACTGCCGCTCCGCGCCCTCCTGGACAGCCCGGGCCGTCAGTGACACTCTCACCAAGCGCTCGCACCGTTGGAGACCCGAATGAAACGTACAACCCGTGGTTGAACATCTCTGCATCTGTTATTCACGCTCCAGATGCCCATACAACCAAGGCTATCAGGACGCTGTACTATGCTGCGCAGCGTTACGGACACAGGAAAGCACCCGATCTTCCTGGGTGCTTCATCATGACTGACGAGGGGCGGCGGGTGGAAACATTGCCTGGAATCTTTGAGTTGGATGGTACATTGTTTATACGGGCGGCTGGCGTTGTGATGGACACCCTTGGCTGGGTTACTCATGGAGATGATCCTGGCAATTGGGACCTCTCGGGCCTTGGATGGGATGATGCGTGGAAGCATTCAGATTAACATGGTTCATGCAGAAAAGACGTTTGCTGATCCGTTACTTCTCAAAATATTTCGAAACCTGTATGTTTGTGACTGAGCGGTAGTACAATGTAAACTAGTTGGTCAAATTTTGTTTTGGGGGTTGTCTTTATGCAGGTGCCCGACTCGTTCCATTTCGTCGATCGGTGCCACTTGAGCTTGGTTCGTTAGCTATAACTCCCTGTCACAAGGCGCCGCGCTTCGCAACTTGAAGGGTGTATATTCAAGATGTTCTTGTTCCCAGCGTCGTCCACCATCTTCAAGAAGAGAGTCGATCCTTGAAGGTGGTCAACGCCATTTGGACTGACCCTTGATTCTATGTCTCGTGAGTCGACGATGCCCCGTCCGAGTACAAGAGCGTGACATATAACAGTTGGTTTAGTCTCAGTCTAAGTCTCATGTACCTCGGTCGTGTCTGACTTGAGCACTTTCAACCCGGGCTGACGCATCAGACACAGACAAGCTTTCTTGAACAGATGAACGATCCCATCGCAGAACAACACTGGGCTATTGCCATGGCAGAGACAGTCTGCGTTGCGGGTTGCACTGGACGCTCGGTATGTCTTGGATCGCTTACCTTTGGATCCCGGCTCACATTTCGTCACAGAACGCTGATGCTGAAGCAGATCACACACGCACCCCAAGATCCCGCCCACGAAGGCATATTCGTCGTTCATTACCTTCTACGAGTAGCATCATGGCAGTGTTATACCCACCGTCATGCCTGGGTACCCCTCCCGCCTTTGATGACCCGCCTTCGTACTTGCCGGGAGACACCCATCCTTCCACTGCTCAAGAGGATCGCAGAGAACGCGTTGAACGGGCTCCACTAATCTCCTCGACGGCTGCCACAGAGGGCATGCTCGTCTCGTCTGGCCATCACGATCCCCTAGTCGAAGCACCCTCGCTTACGGGAGTTCCAACTTCGGAGGTTCCTCCTGGGAGTGTCCCATCGACCGAGCTCAGTGTTCCCGCCGTCGGCCTAGGCATCGACGCTTTGGAAGAGACTGAACCACCACCTGCTTATTCCCGCTTCGAAGAGAGCCGGTCACGTCTCCCCGTCGCCTCGGACGTATTGGGGCCGTATCCGCGTATCTCAGCATTTAACCCACCTGCTCGATGAAGGGGTTATAGGGGATGGGGGTCGGGAAACGGCAGAAGACAGTCGATCGCAAACAGTATAGAAGTAAGTAATGTATCCATGTCTTGGCTATGTCTTATTTGATGTAACTATAGTTTATGTGACACTGCTTATCTACTTGTAACCTCAGCTCGTAGCATTCGACGCTTCCAATGTTTTGTTTGCTCCGGTCCTGCGACTCAGACCAATATTAATGACATGTGACATGTGTAATATATGTATATGTCACAGCGCGCGACCAGTGATAACACGTCACGTGCATCGCGTGCCCCACAGACGCGTTCATTTTTACCTGCGCGTCATTCACTTGCCAAGAACCTCAAAAATCCTTCCTAGCAAACAAACAAGTACTTCCCACCACCCATCATTAAAACATCCCATCGACAACCATGTTCCCATACAAGTTTGCACCACATTCCCAGAAAAAGGATATAAACCTAGTAGGTGCAGCTTTCGGTAGCCCACTCAAAAGATCAAATCTCGATGTGACCCCCAACACGACTCTCACTGAGAGTACCACGAAAAGGGTGTTTGACCGTGGTTCATCCCAGTCGCTCTCATCACTCCACGCTGAGTCGCACACGCTCGGCGGCCCAGCTTATCCACACCATACCCAAGATGTCATAGACAGCAATCCACCTATGTTTTCGACAGTAAGTTGATCCGTCGCCCACTTTTTTTTACTTCCCGTGCGGTTTTGAATGATTATCCGTCAGCGAGCATCATCTCGGCTCAGCTCTGAGCCAATAGGTGTGTATATGCGGATGGATGCCGTCGTGGATGCCTGAATGATGATTTTGGACGCATTTACGCAGAAATTGGTTTGAACCCACGCGCATTCATGACGTCAACTCCGTCCTCAAGAGATTATCCCAAGAGAGCTGTCAAGGTGGAAACACAGGAACTTGACCTGAAGCCTTCTGTAGGCGAAATTGAACCCGACGACTTCTTTGGTCCTATGGCGGCCAATTTCCGCAATTTGCAGAAAGAATTGCGTCAACAGGTGTGTATTCTTCCCCATTCTTCCGCCTCTGATTGTGATCAAAGTGTAGCGTGACTATACAACAGGTTTAGAATCGA
>JBBPNN010001151.1:0-11685 GCA_038090935.1 Hortiboletus campestris
ATAGCATCCCTCTTTTTCAAACACGTCTTCTGTCGATTTGGTCTCCACAACAAAGTCGTCTCTGATCGAGGACCCCAATTCGCTTCCGTCTTCGCCTGAGAGCTTGCCCGGCTCTTATCCTATGATGTTGCCCTCTCCACCACCTACCATCCTCAGACTGATGGAGAGTCTGAACGAGTTAACCAGGAACTCGAAACCTATCTCCGCATCTTTTGCCAAGGAAACGCCTTGAAGTGGGCTGAGCTTCTCCCGATGGCTGAGTTCTCGCATAACTCAGCCGTCCACTCCGTCACTAATGTCACACCATTCTCCTTGATGCATGGGTATGAACCTCGTGCCTATCCCCCGATTGGAACCACCTTTCTTCCCGCCCTGGAAAAGCGGTTAGAAATTCTCAATGCCGCACGAAAGGAGGCAACTGCCGCTCATGCCAAAGCCACTCAGACCGTTAAAGAGTGCATTGGAACGAAGTTTACCCCTTGAAAAGTAGGCGATAAGGTCTGGCTCAACTCTCGAAACCTTAAGTTCAACTTCCCTTCCCGCAAGCTTGCTCCCTGCCATAAGGGACCATTTGAGATCGACGCCATCATTTCTCCCTATGCTTACAAACTTTGTCTTCCCCTGATATGGAAGAAACTTCATAACGTCTTCCACGCCTCCCTCCTTTCGACCTTCACCGAGACAGATGAACATGGACCAAATTACTTCAATCCTCCTTCCAAAGTTATTGAAGGAGAGGAGGAGTATGAAATCGAGACCATCCGTTTTCATCGAGGATCTCCTGGACGCCGCCAGTTTCTTGTCTCTTGGAAGGGTTACTCTCGCGCTGAGGATACTTGGGAAATCCTCCCATCCCTTCTTCCCTTCGTGTATCCAAAGAGGATTATACACCATCACCTCGAAGGACTTCCTCACTATCTGACAAGTCAGCGTGTTCCCTCGACGTTAGCACGTTGGCTCACTGAATCGCCCACGCACCACTATGGGCACCCGACGCTCTGACACCCTCTCCTGGAGATCCAGGATTCCCTGCGTCAGGACCAGGATGACCAGCACGGTCACCGACACCAAACATAAGGTGATAAAGGAAATTGTTATGAGGAGGAATTGATACATGGGGATTTCATTGAAGTCCACACACGCTTCATCACTCACCTCTTTAACCTTCTCTCCAGTCACCCTATCTCCCCCGTGCTGTGTCCGCAGTCCACAGTCCGCAGTCCCGACTCCACCCGATCCCGTTTTGTTCTGAAGAAGCCACGGAACTCCGCTTCCTCTGTGCTTCTTTCCGCTTCCGCTCCATCCGACTTGTTCTGTTCGTCTAATTTGGATTCCTCCTGGGTATTTAAACGCCCAGGGATTTGTTTGTTTCTTCAGTTTCCTCAATTGTTCTTATGTCTTCTCCTTCTACCGTAGCATCTTCCACCCCATCCTCAACCATCGTCTATCCTCTTTCCTCCCTCCCTTACTTTCTGGTTTGGGAACACCATGTTATCTTCGCGTCGATCCTCAAAGACCCGGCAGTGCTCCTCCCTATCAAACAAAGCGCGGAGTTCAGGAACAGCAGGACCATCCTCTGTGAAGGTCTCATTCGCCTCTACCACAACTACTCCCATGGTAGACTCCATTTGGCAACAACCGCCAACCTTTCGCCCGCTGACACCCTTCGCTGGAACGAGCAGCTCATCACTCAGCGGTATGAGGTCCTCCACATCCTTTCCAATACCAACTTCTCCCACTTCTTCCACTTCGTTCCCCAGGAGATCATGCAGCAAATCTTCTCTGCCGCTGCTGGACTCTGCACTGAGGAGCAACGAGCCTGGCTCCTCCACATTGCTACGCCCCCTACTCCCGAAGTCTTGGACTCCTCCACCCTTGAGTCGTCTTCCGTCGACTCTGCTCTGAACCTTGACTCCGGAGTTGCTACTGTAGCGACCTCAGAAGAAAGCCAACCCCCTGCGATGCCGGAACCCATTCCCGTTCCTTCCCCACTTCACCGACGCCGATTCCAACCTACCCCTGACCTCAACTTCTCTTGGCTTGCCACCGCGCTCGAACCCATATTCCGAGCAGGTAATGCACAACTTGCCACCACAACTGTCTGAGGAGTTGCGATCCCTCGATGTCGCAATCGCGCAGCTGTCCACTGCTTCGTATGTGGCAGCCCCTGTTACGCTAAGCATAGAACCTAGCTTTATCCGGAGGAGTCACGTGACGAACGACGGAGAAAGTCGGATGGTTTCTGCCCAAGGTCCTATGTTACCCTTGCGGCGCGAGGTGGAGTCGAAGAGTCTACTGCGCTGGTAAGGTGAAGAGACAAGAGAAGGGTCTCGACAAGTAGACTCGCGAGTCCACAAGCAGATTGGGCTAGATACTACACTTGTATTGCGTAGAACTAACTAGGGAATAATACAAGTACAGCGGGCGTTTATATACGTGAGAGCGGACTCTGAATAGAGAG
This sequence comes from Hortiboletus campestris, assembly GCA_038090935.1. Classification (NCBI taxonomy): domain Eukaryota; kingdom Fungi; phylum Basidiomycota; class Agaricomycetes; order Boletales; family Boletaceae; genus Hortiboletus; species Hortiboletus campestris. Next base: position 2,462 of record JBBPNN010001151.1, read on the forward strand.
TCCTAAAGGGGAAACAGAATGGCAGAGCGCCGTTCTAGAAGGGGATACGTCCGTAAAGGAAACTGGGTAAAGGGGAGGAACGGAAAGGAACGGAACGGAACAAAAGGAAGACATACTGCGGACTGCGTAAAGGATCAGGAGCCCCGGTTGGAATAGAAGATCAGAAGATGAACGGAACTCCGTCTATGGGTCGAAAGAACCAGAAGGCAAATTGAAGAAACGGAGGAAATCGGAATCGGGGTCGTCGGAAGGAGAAGAAGAAATCCACGAGGCGAACTTGTGTTCCTTGGCCTCGGACATCCAGGGGATTTCTGTAACAGCCCCAGCCACCTCCGTCCCAACTGCCCCACCTACCAGTGCCCTCACTGTAGGATCTACGCTCCCAAACATATTCAATCTGCCTGTCTGGTGTACCTCTCCAGAGCCAATGGCAGGGACCCCGACGAAACCGACAGCAACGATGGAAGTGTTGGATTCTGAGACAGTGTCTCAGACATACAATGGGGGTAATGTTACAGAAATCCCCTGGATGTCAGAGGCTGAGGAACATGAGTTCGCCTTGTGGATTTCTTCTGCTTTTCCTGAGAACTCCAATTCCAATTTCCTCCGATTCTTCGATCTTCCTTCTGATTCTTTTGACACGTAGATGGAGTTCCGTTCACCTTCTGATCTTCTCTTCCAACCAGCACTCCTGATCCTTTGCACAGTCTGCAGTATGTCTTCCTTTTGTTCCGTTCTGTTTCCTTCCGTTCCTCCCCTTGACCCAGTTTCCTTTACAGACGTATCCCCTTCTAGAACGGTGTTCCACTGTTCCGTTTCCCCTTTAGGACTCCTTATTCAGGGTCCGCTCATACGTATATAAACGCCCAGTGTACTAGTACTTTTCCCCAGTTAGTTCTACGCAATACAAGTGTAGTATCTAGCCCAATCCACTTGTAGTCTTGCGAGTCTACTTGTCGAGACCCTTCTCATAGTCTCTTCGCCACAAGGGTAACGTAGGACCTTGGGCATAACAAACCCTCCGACTTTCTCCGTCGTTCGTCACGTGACTCTCACCGATAAAGCTAGGTTCTACGCTTAGCGTAACAGAACCTGTCCTTGAGACAATTCAGAAACTCAAACATGAGGCAAATAAATACAAGTCATTTACTTCCCTTTTCCTCCTGAATGCGCTCACACAGTTCATTGAATTGTGGGCCAAATATGAATGAAATCCACAGATCACAGGACCAAAATGCTGGGCCAGTAATGTCGTCACTGCATCTATTTGGAAAGGAAAATATATGGCCCGAAAGATACAGACCATATACAGCTACAGTATGTTGAGTGGTTCTGAACATTACCTCCGGTTGGCAAAGGGAAACATCATGCTTACCCATCATTGTTGAACAATGAATGTATCATGGCAGTGGTCCACCAGTATCTGACAGTGCTTGCTGACAGCGAGGTCAGTATTAACAGAAGTTGCATTATACGCTGTTCACTTACTGAATCACACAGATTACTCCATTGCTATTGATGAAGCAAGTCAATGAAGTGATTATTCCGGGACTGGGATTACATACTGGAGGCGAACAAATCTCTGAGTCCACTGCTCGTCAGTGGCTTACAAAACTTGAATATGAGCTGAAAGAAGTAAAGAAAGGCATCTATATTGATGGCCACAAATGCAAAGATGTCATTACTTACCGAAATAAATTTTTAAATGATTTCGGGAAGAACGAAAGGTATCTGACAATGACAATGAGCAGTGTTGATCATCAGCTAATGGATTAACAGGTTGTGATGCACATACTGAGATGATGATCTTGAACCCATTGAACCCCAGCTGGGACCAGGTGAAAAGGTCCATGTGCCAGTTTTTCATGATGAAAGTATCTTCCGAGCAAATGATCTTTGCCATCAGGTATATGTCCATGATGGCTGAATGCCACTGAGGAAGAAAGGTCAAGGTCAAGCTGTTACAGAAATCCCCTGGATGACTGAGGCCGAGGAGTTTGAGTTTAACTTGTGGATAACTGTGTGGGAACCCGAGGACTCCACTTCTGATTTCACTGCCTTCTTCAATCTTCCTTCTGATTCCTTTGATCCTTAGTGATCCTTGTCTGATGGAGTTCCGTTCTCTTCCGCTCTTCTTTCCTACCAGAACTCCTCTTCTCTGTTCATATGTCTTCCTTTGTTCTGTTCTGTTCCCTTCCGCATTCTGCAGTTCACCCACTCCGCTCCGTTCTCCATATGGATGTATCCCCTTCTAGAACGGCATTCTGCTGTTCCATTTCCCCTTTAGGATTTCCTATTCAGGGTCCGTTCACAGTATATAAACACCCACTGTACTTGTAGTTCCCCAGTTAGTTCTACGCAATTCAAGTGTAGTTTCTAGCCCAACCCGCTTGTAGATTGCAATCTACTTCACAAGACCCTTCTCATAGTCTCTATGCCTACCAAGTGCAGTAGACTCTTCGATACTTGCTCAGAGGTCGCAGCCCTCTAGCAACGGGACTCTATAATTTGTTGTTCATCAAGAAGCTCTCACCGATCTAAGCTAGGTTCTACGCTTAGCATAACACAAGCAGTGCATGTGTCCAACTTTATCATTGAACAGACAGGGCGACTTACCTTATCAGCATCCCAAATTGAAGAGAACATGCAACTTTCAGTCACAGACCAGTTGCAAGTGACAGACGCACGGAAGATTATTTACCCTGGAAAAAATCATGATGGATTCTGGACAAATGATAAATTTGTCGAACAAGTGAGATCCAGAACATACTGTGTTGGAAATCAACTTACGGTGGCACTGATAGATAAAGTGAACCATTCCCATCTTCGAGCGGATGTACATATCCGGATGCAATTGCTGAGTTCGTGTTTGACCAGTCATCTGTGCATGGAGTGTTTGCAAAGGACGTGCTCAATGCAAAGGACATGAATGTCAGACTGGATGGAAAGCAACGAATGATGCACGATATCTTCATTCCACACAATAACCTGAATCTGATGCTGCGTGGTGCACGTCAAACAATGGTTTTTGAGCCTGATCTCCCCAAGGACCACCCAGATTATGAATTTTGTGGGCAAGCAAAGGGAATGTACTGCATGTTGGAGGAGCATGGTCTGATTTCCATGCTTGAGCGAGCCAATGGAGGAAAAGTGGTGGGAGAGTGCCGCACCTGCAAACTTTCTTGCAAGGCACAAGAGTGCTTGCACCGTGAGGCACAGGGAGTGGGCAATGGAGGTGAGGAGCCAGCGAAGGAGTTAGGTCATGATGTTGTTGCCGTTGTGTTGAACCGAACAGATTACTGCATGCAGAAACTGTTAGCAAACCAGCAGGACTTCCAGGATGAAAAACCACTAATCCAGATAATTATTGAGCAAGCAGGGCACAAGCGCTGGTTCTTACCCAAGTTCCATTGCAAGCTCAATCCAATTGAGATGTACTGGGGGTGGGCAAAAGCTCGTGAGTGCCACCGCTGCAGTAGAAACATTACCCAAAGTCCAACTTTACTGATGGGCCCCTTATCTCCATGATAACAGGTTTTCGGGTTGTGGCAGACGGCACATTTCCCACAGTGCATCACCTCATTCTGGAGATTCTCAGTGACTGTCCCATCAAGACAATCCAGGGTTTCTTCCAGAAAAGTTGGCACTATATGGATGCCTACAGGTATGTTGGCAGTACTTAATATATCTTAACTCACACAGCTAATCTATGGATTCTACAGAAAAGGGCTGAATGCAAAACAAGCTGAGTACGCTGTCAAGAAGTATGTACAAGTCACACCGCCATTGCGCACCAATGATCATGATGAGTGTCAGTATCTTGTTAAACTGAGCTGTGTGAGGAGATAATCAGTATAGGCCACAGAGTTGTAATTCCAAATACAGTAACTCTGATGTCCCAATATAGTAACTCTGACAGTGCCGATTCAAATTCACTTTTTGGGTGGTCCAAATTTTTAGATGTTAGAATTTTGAATTTCTGATTGGATAGCAGCCTTGTTTCTATGTCATAGAGTGCATATTTACTGTCAGAATGTGATTTATCGACTGTGTGGATGTGTTATTAAAGTTGAAAATTTGCCTATATGTGACATGCCTATTTTGAGTGATGTGCACTGTAGGTCATAAGTGGGTGTTGTGTGATCTGTTACTGTGGAGAAGCATTACGGCATGCTGTATCTGCTGTGGCAACAAAGTCTGAACACCTGTATGGAAATCACAGGGTCCAGACCCCCAGAACTGCTCACTTAACCATATGGGGCATTCTGGGTGATGTGTTTGGTGCTTCGTCACCTTACATATAAACTGGGTGGCACTCTCAGTATTTCTTCACTTGTTCCCCACTTTTCCCCTGCTTCCGCTTCTTCCCCCAAGCACTCCCTTTGCTTTGTTATTCTCCTTTTCACTCTGTTGTCTTACTTTGACTCTGCTGTCCCTTTCATTTCGTTTTCTTCCCTTCTTTTGCTCATTAATCTCGCTCTCCTTTTGATCTGGTGGTGGCATTGTGCTGCCCTTGATCTCAAGGTAAGTTCTTCAAGTCCATTTCTATGTGTACTGATGTATTATCTTATCCAAGTACTCCTGTGAGGGAGCTGTATCGAGATACTGCAAACTTCCTTTGCTCTAACCTCTTGCTGCCCTTCCTGTCACTCGAGGGTATGGTATGTACACTTCATGACTGATACTCTACGATACTGACCCCTTGTGTCAAAGCATGTGCCAGGGAACTATAACTTGATCTTTGCAGTGGTTAATCTGCTTGATTATTGTCACCTTCGTGATTGGTGGTGTGCACTTCATTGATGGTGGGTAATGTTGTTCCTGTGTACTGCCTTCGTTGGGCAAGTGCTGAATGAGTTGTTAGTATTTTGTTCAACAACTATTGTAATGTTGATTGACCAAGACGTGAAACACTCCACAAGGCACAGTGCATGTGTGTTGATGCTTTGTCTCATTGTTGAATGCCATACATGGTGTTGGTGTTGAGCCTATTACTGATGCAATTGTCATAATACTGGCCATGCATGATTCCTCTGAGCAAGGTAAGATTAATTCCATCCCGATCAATGTTGCAGTGTGATTGTTCATTGCCATTTGTTGTTGTAGGACTGGCCTGCCAAAATTCAGGCGGCATCAAGCTTTGAGGGTAGTATAGGGCAGCAATGGCAAAGTCTGATTCCTCTTTATTTTTCAACCAATCTATATGTACATTAGTGTGTTGTTAATCATTGTATAGGTTGTCATACCTTTTGCTTTTTTGCCACCCATTTTGATGATTCGAAGTGTATTCTCAAAGTCAGAGTGTCTTTCGAATGATGATATACTGAGCATTTCTTTCTCTACAGTCTGAGAGATAGAGTGGTGGATTTTTTGCATGTTTCATGCAAAGTGCCATGTGCAGAGCCTGTACATTCAGTGAAGATGATCATAAGGACCCAAGTCACAAAGTTGGCAGTGTGGCTCATATCTATAGGTCATCTTGTTTTCATGACAAAGTGAAACACAGAACATTCCAAGACCTGAGAATATTGGGTCAGTATTCTATATCTTTGGAACTTTTACCTACCCAATGCCTGACCCCTGTGACCATCTGCTACAATAGACTGGATACTGCACCTGCTGATATAGTGAAACGTGACTTCAAGGCCAGTATCTTGCTGTGCAATTTCAAAGATGCTAGAAAATAGTAGGTAGTGTGCTTCTGAAGTCTCTGATGTTGAGAATGCCTGGGCAACAACAATAGCTATAACACATGAGACAATAATTTTTACAAAGCAGACAGATGACTTACACCACATGTCATCATTGTCCCAAGTTTCAATTTTGAACTCTTCCCATTTTCCACTGACCTGTTTAAACAACATATCAATCGAAAGACGTGTTGCATACATCAGCCAAAGTGACATGGCAGGTGACATACAAACGATCAATTGAAACATCACTCCGCTCTTTAATTTGTGTGTTTCAGCACAACAGACATAGTGATGGGTGTCGGTCTCTACATTATTGATTAAATAAGGGACAGCTACTGCAGTGTTAGTACAACTGCAAGAATGCACTGAGAATATACTCACCTTTGAATCCTGTACCATGCAGGAATTTCTCGAGGTGGACCTGTTAATGAGACAATGGAGATGATCAAAGTTGGTGAGTGATGGATGGAGATCAGAAAGGCTCGGAGTCTGATCAGACTCCCAGCCAAGTATATTTCGCAGGTTGTGCACAAATCCCGTGTCCAGCATCACGCACTGTGGTGTTGCATCAGCCAGATGCCAGCCCATATTACACAGTAGTGTATTTAACTCAGTGACCAGCAGAGATGGTGTCTTGACAGGTGCTGGCAGCATATGCGAGTGTGGGCTGCAACACAGAATAACAACGTGGGGACATGCTTCGAGATCCTGTGGTGTGTATATGTGGAACGTTGACAGACACTTCATGACCCAAGTTGATAATGTGTCTCGCACGAGAGTGCTGTCTGGATAATGATGCCAATATGCTGGAAATTTATTAGCAAATGAGAAGAAAGGAGGGAGCAAACACATACGGCAAACTTGCTGTTGGGCCGATGGCGATACCATGAACGTACAAGGAACATGCAGTCCATAGCCCTCTTGCATGGCAACAAGCTCATGCTTCGTGATCATGCTGGTATCATTCTCGAGGAGTGTGTGCAAATATTTGATCTTGTATTCTTGCAAATTATGCATGATCAGATGTGCCCGACAGACACACATACGGTACTGACAGCTGTGGAGGTGTCAGTAATATCACTCGCAGCCACAACAAATATCCCATACACAATGTAATATCGATTGTAGTGATTGTGTAGCATCACAAGCCTGCCACAGCACACATTCTCGTCCATGGGCTTCCATCAACTTCTTTGACTATGTTTGACTAGTGCCAAGGTGCCCAGCAGGCATGTCGCATTCGGTCCATCATCAGTTTCTGGTTCTGAATCAGAGTCCTCCATGACAGTGGCATGCAGTAGTCCTAAAGGAGCATCCATGCTTGTGCAGTGCACAGAAAAGCGCCAGAGTCTTCATAAAAACTTCAGCCCTAGCAGTACTGATGCATGGCGCTGACTGCACAAGAATATTTCGGACTTGTTCTTGATTCATATATGAGTGTGAGACACTGAGTATTGACGCTTCTCCATAAGCAGAACACACTTTTAAACCACGGCCTGTCATCAGGTGCATGAGTTTGCAAAAGACATGCTTGAAAAATAAAAAGGTACCTACATGATGTAGTGAACTGGTGACATTGAACCAACTGGCCACTGCTGTCATGCAAAAGGCTGCAGTAAATGCCAGAACGCCCGCCATGAGAGTTGCCTAACGAGTACTGAATATTGGCTTTCAGATTCTGAAATTTGTCGGGGTCAACAGAGAAGACATGGGCAATGGCATTGAGGTCAGCACTGCCTGTCTGTGGGTACTCAATGATAGTGCTGTGCAGATGTCTAACAATCTCATGGGCAGTGATCTTGCTGTTAATGCAGTGCAATTTGTCATTAATCTCCTCCTGAGTGAACTGACGTGCAGAAGAAGGGATGTAGGTAGACGAAATGACTGCAGGGGAAGAATGTGAGTAAGAGAGAGTGGGTGTGAAAGAAAAAGAGGAAAGACGCGATGAAGATTGTGACGGTGAAAAGACAGACTCAATATTGGCTATTGAGGGCCCAGTTCCTTCAAGGAGCACCTGTGCCTGCTCTATGGCAACATGCTGGTGGCCAGAGAACTGCATAGGCGGGAGTCCAAGGGTGAGGAATATCATGACGCACCTTTTATATGTACGCTGCAGCCATAGCATTCAATGAGGCCGATTGATCTGCATTCTGCATTCAAGTGGGTTCAGAGCAACCCAAATTTGGCAAGTCAGAGTCAGGAAACTCCGGCACAGCTGCCATCTCCCTCCTCACACCAGTGTCGCAAGGCCTGCCTCCTCACCAGTTTACTCAACGTTGTGCTCGTTTTACTGTGGTTAAGGAATGGCTGTCTGCACACCAGGTAAGAACAGCTGTTATATTTAGTTATATTTACTAACAACATCTCTGGTTTCCTTGCTTTCTAGCCATCTCTCCTTCTGCTCCCAGATCTTACCCACTGCCTTCAGATAGACGTCACCACCTGGACCAGCCTTGCAGCCTTCCAACTCACGGCCCTCATTTCTGGTGAGCCGGTAACCCACCATCACGCTCATTTACCATTGCCCCAACTCCATTTGTATCACCATTCCCGGCATTCGTGTCTCCCACACGATCTCATCCACCATTCACCTGCTCATCCTATTCATTAGGGAATACTACGGGTACGGGTCATAATTTTATGACCCGCGACAAAACCCGTACCTGTAGCTGGGTCACCCCTCCCACCTGTTCACCATCACTGCCTCCACCTCACCCACCCTCACGTGTGCACACGCGTGCCTGCATGTCTGCCCACCTTGCTGTCTCCCCCACTACCCTCCCCCACTGCCACACGAGCGTGTGCTTGCCTGCCTGCTTGCCCTGATCCACCTTACCATCTCCCCCACCACCCTCACCTACCACTGCATGCACATGTGCATGCCCTTGCTATTACGCTAAGCGTAGAACCTAGCTTTATCCAGAGGAGTCACATGACGAACGACGGAGAAAGTTGGATGGTTTCTGCCCAAGGTCCTAAGTTACCCTTGCGGTGCGAGGTGGAATCAAAGAGTCTACTGCGCTGGTAAAGCGAAGAGACAAGAGAAGGGTCTCGACAAGTAGACTCGCGAGTCCACAAGCAGATTGGGCTAGATACTACACTTGTATTGCGTAGAACTAACTGGGGAATAATACAAGTACAGCGGGCGTTTATATACGTGAGAGCGGACTCTGAATAAGGAGTCCTTTCGGGGAAACGGAACAGCGGAGTGCCGTTCTAGAAGGGGATACGTCCGTAAAGGAAACTGGGTAAAGGGGAGGAACGGAAAGGAACGGAACAGAACAAAAGGAAGACATACTGCGGACTGTGCAAAGGATCAGGAGTCCCAGATGGAAAGGAAGATGAGAAGATGAATGGGACGCCGTCTACGGGTCGAAAGAATCAGAAGGCAAATTGAAGAAACAGAGGAAATCGGAATCAGGGTCGTCGGGAGGAGAAGAAGAAATCCATGAGGCGAACTCGTGTTCCTCAGCCTCGGACATCCAGGGGATTTCTGTAACACTTGCCCACTTCACCATCTCCCCCACCACT
>JBBPNN010001152.1:0-11682 GCA_038090935.1 Hortiboletus campestris
GGTCCCCGATCAGAGATGACCTTGTCGTGGAGACCAAAACGACAGAACACATGTTTGAAAAAGAGGGATGCTATCCCTGCCGCGTCAATAGATTTGTTACAAGGGATGAAAATCACCCCTTTTGTAAGCCCATGGTCGACCACGACCAGCACAGAATCAAAACCAGAGGACAGGGGGAGGTCGGTGATCATATCGCAGGAAATCTGCTGGAATGGCCGACTGGCAGAGGAGGAGATTGGACAAATACCGGGAGCCACCGGATGAGTGTTGACCTTGTTGGCTTGGCAAATAGCGCAACCAGCAACGAAACAGCGAACAAAGGTGGTCAGACCTGGCCACCAATAGTCGCGCTGCACAAGGTGAACGGTGCGGAAATACCCTCCATGACCCCCAGCAGGCGAATCATGGAGGGACCGGACAAGGTCCTGCCAGGCGGGTTCGGGAACATAGAGACGGCCCTTGAAGTACAAGGCACCATCCAAGAAAGTCCAATCCTTCGGGGAGGCACGAGGGAAGAGTGAATCACCTTCGGTCAAGGCTTTCACAGCGTTGGTAACGAGGGGATCCTTGGCGGTGTGGTGAGCAATCTTGCTAGCTAGAGCAACATCTAGTTGCGCAATGATAACGTCCAAGACGTCCATAGGCTCTTCCGGAAGAGCTGGAAGAGGTTTAGAGAGGTTGGGGAGGAGAGTGATGGCCGTATTGTCGTCGGACATGTCGACAACATCCCGACGAGATAACGCATCTGCAGGACCCATGGCAGAGCCTGGTTGGTTGTCCCAGCGGAGGTCGAAGTCCTGCAAGAACATCGACCAGCGAGCCTGGCGGCGAGAGAGATTTTGAGGAGACTTGAAGTACGTCAAGTTCCTGTGGTCCGTAATCACTGTAACCGGGTGATTAGTGCCTGTGAGGTATTGTCGCCATTCCTCAAGGGCCCATATAACCGCGAGGAGTTCGCGATCATAGATGTCGTAATTTTGCTCAGCCGGAGCGAAAGTCTTGGAGTAATAGGCACAGGGGTGGAGATCCCCATTGCCATCCTTCTGCATCAGGACAGCGCCCGATGCGCAGAGAGAAGCATCCGTCATAACAAAAAACGGATGGTCGGTGTCGGGGTACCGTAGTACAGGCCGACTGAGGAACGCCTTCTTGAGTTTCTGAAAAGAATCCTCATGGTCCGGCAACCATTGCCATTGGGCGCCCTTCTTCGTCAAAGAAAGGAGCGGCTGCACAATATTAGAAAAATCGGGGATGAACTTCCTGTAAAAATTGCAGAAGCCCATGAAAGAGCGTACTGCACTAACAGATCGAGGAGCGATCCATTCCTCGATAGCGGTCAGTTTTACGGGATCCATAGAAACTTGACCTTCCCCGACGATCATGCCAAGGTACTCTGCCTTCGGTGCACAGAACATGCATTTTTCCAGCTTAACGCCTAGCTTATGTTCGCGAAGGCGTTGAAGAACCAGACGAACTCGTTTGATGTGTTCGTCGTAATCCCTTGAATGAACCATCAGATCATCCATGTAGATGATGAGCCATCCTTCCGCAAGGTAGTCGGCAAAGATATGGTTCATGAAAGCCTGGAATGTTGGCGGTGAGTTACACTGCCCAAAGAACATTACCGTTGGCTCAAAGAGCCCAAGAGGGGTAGTGAAGGCGGCCTTCCATTGGTCCGCGGGGCGAATCCGAATATTATTGTAGCCCCATCGGATGTCGAGCTTGGTGAAGTACCGAGAGTGCTTCAAGGTGTCGATGAGATCAGCTATGTGAGGAAGGGGGTATGCATTCTTGATCGTGTGTGAATTGAGATACCTATAGTCCTGGCAAGGATGGTAGGTTCCATCCTTTTTCGGCACGAAGAAGAATGGAGAAGCCTGGGGAGACTTCGACGGCACGATCTTTCCTTCTCCCAGGTTTTCTTCGACAAATCCTTTCAACGCCTCCATCTCCTTGGGGTTCAAGGAGTAGTTCTTGGCTCGTTTCGGGACGAACAAGTCGTCGAGCTCGATGGTGTGGTCGAATGGTCGATGAGGAGGAAGAGGGACATCTTTAGCTTTCGTGAAGACATCACAAAATTCAGCGAATTCGGGAGGGAGTTCCACAACCTTTTTTTCTTGGTCGGTGGCGATAGAGGTCGAGACGGTGACCTTGTTGATTTCCAAGGGAGGAAGTACTCCCATGGCGATGGCTAAATCATTGACCAGCTGATCGAAGATAGCATCCTCGGAGACCGAGTTATACCGTAGGAGATAGTGCTGAGTTTCGGCGTCCTCCTTAGGTAGTGAGATCCCTTTCCGACTAGGAAGAGAGATTGTTCTGGTTGACCAGTCGATGATCGGATTGTTGTGGTGAAGCCAAGGAAGTCCTAGGATGACCTCCTCGTTTGTTTGAACGAGGTAGAAAAGTCGTTTCTCCACGTTCTCTCCAATATGAAGGTGAGCGATCGTCGTCCTTCGTATTAAACCTCCTTGGTTGACGGTACCGTCCACGTTGTGGGCCGTCAGAGGTTTCGGCAACCGTTGCGTGTCCCATCCAAGGTGATGGACAAGAGCTGTGCTAATAAAGCACCCCGTAGCCCCACAATCGATGAGGGCGTTCGTTTCAGCGATTTTCCTGTTTGATCCGGACAGGGTAATAGGAATCGAGATAGATCTCGCATTCTTTCCGGATACAAATACAGGTGCTATAGTAAAGGAGGGCAAAGACGCTGATGCTTTCCCTCTGCTCAAAAATCCTGTGGTCCCTTGTTAGCCCCGTCGTCATGATAAGTGATAAGGGGCTCAATGGGTTCTTCTTCGTCCAAAACTAGCCTAGCCACACTTTCAGCGGTTTCAGCAAGGTTTCCATCTTCGTCGGCGCCTCCATAGATGATCTTAAGGGAGTTCACCGCCTCTGCGTCGGAGATGTTCAGGGTTCGAGCATACTCCTGTAGGGAAGAAGGAGACGTCGTGGCGGCCCGAATTCTCGGGGCTGAAGGAGCGGGAACTCGTGGAGGGAAGGTTTGAGTATTCCCAGAACGGGGATGTTTGTTGGATCGACAGCCGACCTTGTGGCAAATGAAGCACTTGTTGTTGTGGAAGTGCTCGGCTCGTTGAGCTGGGGAAAGTCGGATGGCGTCGATGTCCATAGCATAGGGATCCCGACGAGATGAGGAGGTATTGGAAGAGTGCTGATTACCTCCAGAAGGAACGTAAGTAGTTTTGCCAGAGCGAAGTTTCTTCAAGCGCTGGACCACGTCGTAAAACTGAGCGGCCTTGTTGAGCCACTTCTTGGCTGTTTTTGGTTCTTCATCAACCGTGGCCATCCTGAAGGCGAGATCCGCAGATACTGCCTTCTTGAGCATGTCTTTCAGGACAAACTCATCCGTTATTCCGCTCCGACCCATTTCTAGTTCGAAAGCTGAGCGGAATCCATGGAAGTCTCCTTTAAAGGGCAGTTCTTCCATGCGTATGTTGCCTAAGGCTGCACGAGCCTTGCCCGTTCGATCTGAGGGAAAGAAAACCTGGGCGAAGTTGTCCGAAAACTTCTCCATGGTTTTCTCTGTTGCTGAAATGTCCGGATTCAGCATCTTCTTCAACCAGCCCTCAGAGAAGATAGCACCACGGCCCCTACTTATCTTGTTGCAAAGAGTGAGTATCTTCATCTTGTCCGTGGTGAACCGAGGAGACATCTGAAAGTATGCCTCCATCGCGAGCGCCCATCTCTGAGTGTCTTCGTCCCTGCCAGAGAAGTCGTCTGGCAGTCCGGCCTTTAGTTCAACCCCAATGGTACGAGTCTCGTCGCCCATGTCGTCGTCGTCGGAATGGTATTCTTTGTCAGAAGGTGTGTCGGAGGGAGGAGGAATAGGATCACGGGGAGAGTACGAAGGGGAGTGTTGGATAGAAGGAGGGCGGGAAGGAAGAAGAGCCGGAGTATGAGGTAATGGAGTGTTGGGGGGGAATGGTGATCACGAGGAACCAGGTACACGCCTGCTTGGATCCGAATGAGAAAGATGCAGAGTTGGTTCTCGATGAAGCGATGAGGGATCGGGTGGAGCAGGAGAAGATCTGATTCAAGGGGGAGAGGAGTATTCGGCATCTTCTTCGTCTCTTTCTTGTCCACGGAGGAGGTGTTCAAGGTTGATCCTACGCGTGGTGGTGGGGATGGTCTCGTCCTTCTACCAAGTGGTAGGGATGGAAAAGCAGTTAGTTCTTTTGTTACGCTAAGCATAGAACCTAGCTTTATCCAGAGGAGTCACGTGACGAACGACGGAGAAAGTTGGATGATGTCTGCCCAAGGTCCTATGTTACCCTTGTGGCGCGTGGTGGGATCGAGAAGTCTACTGCACTTGGTAGGCGAAGAGACTATGAGAAGGGTCTCGACAAGTAGGCTCGCGAGTCTACAAGCGGATTGGGCTAGATACTACACTTGTATTGCGTAGAACTAACTGGGGAATAGTACTAATACAGCAGGCGTTTATATACGTGAGAGCGGACTCTGAATAGGGAGTCCTAAAGGGGAAACAGAACAGCGGAGCGCTGTTCTAGAAGGGGATACGTCCGTAAAGGAAACTGGGCAAAGGGGAGGAAGGGAACGGAGCAAAGGAAGACATACTGCAGAAAGGATCAGGAGTCCCAGATGGAAAGGAAGATCAGAAGGTGAACGGGACGCCGTCTACGGGTCAAAAGAATCAGAAGGCAAATTGAAGAAACAGAGGAAATCGGAATCGGGGTCGTCGGGAGGAGAAGAAGAAATCCACGAGGCGAACTCGTGTTCCTCGGCCTCGGACATCCAGGGGATTTCTGTAACACTAACAAGGATTTCAGCTACTTTCATTTATGGCATTCTAATTAGAATAAAGATTCCATGGCTCTAACACTACCAGTAATTATGCGAATAATAAGGGATAAGAAGTACTTCATCACCTGCACTTAAGTCCCTCCCTGGCAATGCCTGTTGGACATCCCTGCTGATCCTCCCATCATTGCAACCGACACTATGCTTCCAAATAAGGCAAGAGACTCAGTTGCAAGTGCCATGTTGCCCTGGGCCATTGCTCTCAACCATGACCTCAATGCCCTCACTGCCCTCACTGCCCTCGCTTACCCTATGTGACCATATAGCCTTGACACACTGGCACTGCCTCACAACATGAGGCCCACCTCCTTGTCAATGTTCCCACAATTCCTCTCCATTCAACACCATGAAGTGCAAGTGCAAGGGTGTTTCCCACTCAGTGCATGTTACTGTTGCAGGAGCCTGTGCATCTCAACCCGCTCATCGCCAACTCACACATCACATTGTTGCACAAGAAGCAGCAGTGGCACAGGGACGCTACCAGTTGGATGTCACAGGTGCATTGACATATCTCAAATTTCATGCAAACCTCAGTTAACATGGACAGGATTGAGCACGGAAACCATAAATGCTCTCAACGAGATGCATGAAGAACCACCATTAGAGCAAGATTGGCAGGACATCAACATGATGTTTGAATCACTTCCCAAGAACATTAACCATGAAGAAACAATTGTTCACACTATTCAAGATTTCGCAGACAATCCGTACATCTTTTATCCAACTTTTAGTGTTCCTTCGTCATGACACAATGTCAGGTGGAGGTACTGCAAACTCGATGACAAGCAGACATGGAAACAGTGCCAGGAGTCCTTCTACACTATCTGGTCTCACCTACTACCTTCCCTCATCTCAATGTACTTATCCTGGAAAGCTTTGAATGCAACAATGGCCACTGAACATGATAATCCAACTCCCTCCACTGATGGCTTGTCATTTCACATTTCTGTTGTCGACATTTTCACCCTTCGAATGGATGCCACTATCCAATGATCTCCAGACTCTACATCAGCTGCACAGGATCTCCTTGCTGCAGGTTTCCTTGGCAACACTTCCTATAATCCTTCCACTGCATTCTCACTGTGTACACTCAAACACTACCATGTCATTTGCTCATGCAAGCCCTCATTCAGTACTGAAGCATTCTTGAAGGTGCTATGTGACTCTTACATGGTATGTTCGTTCTCTGTGTATTCAGCAATCCTCTGACATGCTTTAGTTACTCTATCATTGCACATATCATATGCTCCTGTCAGACACATTCAACGTCTACCTGTTCATCCTCCAAGATGTAGAGAGACAAGTCAAGGCAGTCCTTGGCCATGACATGCTGAACTGGTGAGTCCTCAATGCTTGTCCAGCATGTAGTTTTACATTGGAATCTGAACCACCTCTCAAGTTCTCTTGGATGTATGTCATGGATAGTGGCAACTCTGCCAAGCAAATAATTATGCCAGGTGATAGGCAAGCTGGTGACACTCGCCACTATGATGAGAGTGAGTACCTGCTTCCCCGCGTTTACATTGACAGGTTTGTGGATGAGGTACAATGAACAAAGTCTCAGATGACAAAGTTGAACTTGAAGGGACTGAGAATGACCTTGCTGTAGATTCACTGTTACAGAAATCCCCTGGATTACTGAGGCTGAGGAACTAGAGTTCAACTTGTGGGTAACTGTGTGGAAACCTGAGGACTCTGATTTCAATTCCTTCTTTGATGTTCCTTCTGATTCCCTTTAGTCCAACGGAGTTCCATTCCTTCCATGCTTCCTTTACTGCTGGAACTCCTATTCCCTATTTTGTATGTCTTCTTTCTTCCATTCTGTTCCTACCCGCTGTCTGTAGTCCCTGTTCTGTTCTGTTCTGTTCTCCTTATGGACGTATCCCCTTCTAGAATGGCATTCCGCTGTTCTGTTTCCCCTTTAGGATTCCTTATTCAGGGTCCACTCCCAGTATATAAATGCCCAGTGTACTAGTAGTTTTCCCCAGTTAGTTCTACGCAATTCAAGTGTAGTTTCTAGCCAATCTGTTTAGTAGATTGCGATCTATTACACAAGATTCTTCTCATAGTCTCTTCGCCTACCAAGCGCAGTAGACTTGTTGACCTTGCTTTGAGGACGTGGCCCTTCAGCAAACTTACGTGATACTTTACTTGTTGTTCGTCAAGACTCTCGCTGATAAAGCTAGGTTCTATGCTTAGTGTAACAAAAGAACTAACTGCTTTTCCGTCCCTACCATTTGGTAGAAGGACAAGACCATCCCCTCCACCATGCAAAGGATCAACCTTGAACACCTCCTCCAACAATCTGCTAGAGATGAAGAAGAAGGAGAAGAGCCCTCTCGATCCTGATCAGCTCCTGCTCCACCCGCACTCTCACCTGTTCATCCAGAACTGGATTCACGTTCTCATCATCCAAGTTCAGGCAGGCATATACCTGGCCCCTCTGCTTTGCTGTCCCACTTCAACTCTCCACTAGCTCGTGCTCATGCTCATGCTCTCCCTCCTTCCTGCCCACCTTCCATCTCTCAGCTTCCTCCGCCACCTCCCCCACTCATGATCCTTCAGCAGTTCCGACTTCTCTCCCTCATGTTCCACACTCTTTCCTTTCTGATAACAAATCCAACTCTTCTGATTCATGCCACTCCGACCACGATGACAACAGGATGGCTGATGAGGAACGACATACCAACATGGCTGAGCTCAAAGCTGCCTTGCTAGAAGACTTCTCTAGCTGGGATGAGGATGCCCAATGATGGGTCTTCACAATGGAGGCATACTTTTTAATGTTGCCACGATACAGCACCAACAAAATGAAGATCCTCACCTTTTGTAACAAGATGAGCAAGGGACGCGGTGCAATCTTCTCTGAGGGATGGCTGAAGAAAATGCTGGATACCGAGGTTTCCAGCTGAGAGAAAACTATGGACAAATTTGCTGAAGACTTTATGTGAGTTTTCATCCCGTCAGATCAAACCAGTAAGGCTTGTGCAGCCTTATCTGATATACACATGGAAGGGCTGCCCTTTAAAAAGGACTTCCATGGATTCTGCTTTGCTTTCAAACTCGAAGCCGGAAGGAGTGGAATAACGGATCAACATGTCTTGAAGGACTTACTGAAGAAAGTGGTGACAAGCAATCTCGCTTTCAGGATGACTGCTGTCAAAAAGGAACCCCCTACGGTCAAGGAGTGGCTCAACAAAGCTGCTCAATTCTACGATGTGGTCCAGCGTTTGAAGCATCTACATATGTATGCTCTGGAACTTCCCACTACATTCCTTCTGGAGGTAATCAACACTCTTCCAATACCTCCTCCCGCCATGACCCCAATGCCATGGACATAGACGCCATCCATCATAACCCTGCCCAATGAGCCAAGCACATGCAGAACAACAAGTGCTTCATATGCCACAAAGTCGGATGCCGCACTACCAAGCACCCTTGCTCTGGTGGTTCTCAAAGATTCTCACCTCAACCTCCCGCTCCTTCAGCTCCAAGAATTTGGGCTGCCATGGTCTCTGTTCCTCTGTCACCCCTTGAGGAATATGCCAGGAAGCTCAATCTCTCCGATGCAGAGGTGGTGAACTCCCTCAGGATTGTCTATGGGGAGGCATACAAAGATGGAACTCCAGTCGAAACCATGGAAGATGTGGCTAGATTAGTGGTGGAAGAAGAACTCATTAAGCCCACTATCCTCTACAATGAAGAGGCTAACAAGGGACCACAGGGTTTTTGAATGGAGGGAAAGCATCAGTGTCTTTACCCTCCTTTACTATTGCGCCTGTATTTGTATCTGGAAAGAATGCATGATCAATCTCGATTCCTGTTTCTCTTTCCGGATCAAACTGCAAAATTGCTGAAATCCATGCTCTCATTAATTGTGGAGCAATGGGATGTTTTATCAACTCTGCCCTCATCCATTGGCTTGGTTGGGCAACTGTTAGGGACCGTGCAACTCCTGAGGGAACTCCGGAGTTTGTGCGGATGGATAGGACTTTGGCTTCAGCTTATGTGCTGTGCCCTTGCTGTCATTCGTGTCCCGTATTTTGGAGCGAAGAGAAACAGAGGAGAAGGAAGAACAGGAGTATGTCCTAGTTGATAATCAAGCTACTGTACACAGAGTATCTAGGAGTTTATATATGGAGGAAGAGTACAGTATTAGTAACGGATGACGGAGACGGAGGACGGGAGATCAGAAAGCCAGTGCTGCGCTCCAGCAGGACGAATGCTGGAGCTGTGTGAGCACAGGTCAGAGGTATCTATGAATTGGAACTAAACTAAGTGTGGAACAAGGAATATCATAAGTAGAATGTCAGAAGGGTTTAGTCAGAGACTCAAGAAGGTGTTTCTCAGTCGGCCAGTATTGCGATACCCCGACACCAACCATTTGTTTTATGTTATGACGGATGCTTCTCTCTGTGCCTCAGGTGCCGTCCTGATGCAAAAAGATGGCAATGGCGATCTCCATCCCTGCACCTACTACTCAAAGACTTTCGCTCCAGCTGAGCAAAACTACAATATCTATGACCGCGAACTCCTCACTGTCATATGAGCCCTTGAGAAATGGCAACAATACCTCACAGGCACCCATCACCTGGTCACGGTGATCATGGACCACAGGAACTTGACATACTTCAAGTCCCCTCAGAATCTCTCTTGCCATCAGGCTTGCTGGTCAATGTTCTTGCAGGACTTTGACCTCTGCTGGGACAACCAACCTGGCTCTGCTATGGGTCCTGCAGATGCGTTATCTCAACAGGATGTTGTCGATATGTCCGCTGACAACACCACTATCACTCTTCTCCTGGATGTTCCTATGCCTGTGGATGTCTCTGCTGTCGTCATTGGGCAGTTAGATGTGGTGTTGGCAAGCAAGATTGCCTGTCACATTGCCAAGGATCCCCTTGTTTCAGACGCCATCAAGGCTTTGACGGAAGGCAACTTTTTCCCCCATGCTTCCCCAAAGGATTGGACCTTCATCGATGGTGCCTTGTACTTCAAGGGCCATCTTTATGTCCCCGAACCTGCCTGGCAGGACCTTGTACAGTCCCTCCATGATTCGCCTGCTGGGGGTCATGGGGGGTATTTCCACACTGTTCACCTTGTGCAGCGCGATTATTGGTGGCCTGGTCTGACCACCTTTGTTCGCTGCTTTGTTGCAGGTTGCGCTGTTTGTCAAGTGAACAAGGTCAACACCCATCCAGTGGCTCCTGGTCTTTGTCCTATTTCCTCCTCTGCGAGTCGGCCTTTCCAGCAAATTTCATGTGATTTGATTACCAACCTCCCCCTATCCTCTGGTTTTGATTCTGTGCTGGTCGTGGTTGGCTGTGGGCTTACTAAGGGGGTGATTTTCATCCCTTGCAACAAATCTATCGATGCAGCTGGGATAGCCTCCCTCTTTTTCAAGAACATTTTCTGCCAATTCGGACTCCATGACAAGGTCATCTCTGATCGAGGACCTCAAATTGCTTCTGCCTTCGCCAAAGAGCTTGCCTGGCTCTTATCCTACAACGTCACCCTCTCCACTGCCTACCACCCTCAGACTGATGGAGAGTCTGAACAGGTCAACCAGGAACTTGAAACCTATCTTCGCATCTTCTGTCAAGGAAACACTGCAAAGTGGGCTGAACTTCTACCAATGGCTGAGTTTTCGCATAACTCTGCTGTTCACTCTGTCACCAATGTCACCCCATTCTCCTTGATGCATGGGTATGAACCCCATGCCTATCCCCTGATTGGAACCACCTTTCTTCCCGCCTTGGAAAAGCGGTTAGAAATTCTTGATGCCGCATGAAAGGAGGTGACCGCCGCCCACACCAAAGCCGCTCAAACTGTCAAAGAGTGCATCAGAACGAAGTTTACCCCCTGGAAAGTAGGAGACAGGGTCTGGCTCGATTTTTGAAATCTCAAGTTCAACTTTCCCTCTCACAAGCTTGCTCCTTGCCACGAAGGACCATTTGAGATTGACGCCATCATTTCTCCTTACACCTACAAACTTTGCCTTCCTCCAACTTGGAAGAAACTTCACAATGTCTTCCATGCCTCCCTCCTTTTGACCTTTACCGAGACAGATGAACATGGACCAAATTTCTTCAATCCTCCTTCTGACATCATTGAAGGAGAAGAGGAGTACGAAATCGAGACCATCTGTTCTCACTGAGGATCCCCTGGATGCCGCCAATTTCTTGTCTCTTGGAAAGGATACTCTCGAGCTGAGGATACCTGGGAACCGGAATCACATCTCTCGCACGCCAAGTACATGCTGCGAGCATACAAACTCTCTCGTCCCAAAGATTTTGCTATGGTGACTTCTCCCTAGTCCTCATCATTCCTGTCGTCGCCTCAAGCTCCTCTCCATCCACCACCCCATCCACTCGTTATTCTGTCGCCCCACTCCATGGTTTGATTGTTTGAGAGACAGAAAACCCTCCACGCTTCCAGTCAAGTTGGATCCTCCCATCCCTGCTTCCCGTTGTATATCCAATGAGGGTTGTACGCCATAACCTCAAAGGATTGCTTTACTATCTGACAAAGTCAGCGCATTCCCTCGACATTAGTGCATTGGCTCACTAAATTGCCCATGCACCACAATGGGCACCTGATGTTCCGACACCCTCTCCTGGAGATCCAGGATTCCTCATGTCAGGACCAGTATAACCAACATGGTCACCGATACCAAGCACAACGTGATGAAGGAGATTGTTATGAGGATGAATTGATACATGGGGATTTTTGTTGAGAATTCTGGTATTTCATATTCAGATATTCAATTCCTGATACCAGATTCTAGAGTGGTCTATGACCTTATCTTTATGCTATCCATATTACTCACCATTATTAGATAAG
>JBBPNN010001153.1:0-11667 GCA_038090935.1 Hortiboletus campestris
CAAGCATAGCTCCATGTTTTCGAATTGCTCTCATGCCCTGTGAAGACTAAGGTAACACCAAGATCATACCCATTTCTATCCGACCCCCTCCTCTCCACGAAGCAAATCATACATACACCACTCTCACTGCCTGCCCCTCACCCTCCCTTTCCCCTGCCACGCCCTCCGCGCCCTCCTCGCACCTCCGACTGGGATGATGCACCACCCTTACATGCCATACCTTGACATACTCATACTCGATCGCAACACCAACGGCGAGTCGTCCACCCCGATCGGCTGTGACAACATATGGACGACCACGTCCAGCGCTCGATCGTCTGTGTCGGTAATCTCGACCACGATTGGATTCGCCTGGTCCAACGATGCTGACTCGTGGTGCGAAATCGAAATCGAGAGCTGGTGCAGACGATGTCGATCGCTAACCAAAATGAAACCGGGCCATGGGTATTGGAAGGAATCAAGAGAGACCAGCGCACTCACATCACGCTCGGAAAGTCGTCCCTCGTCACGGGGATATAGGACACCGGTCGCACCGAACTCCACCACCGAGGACCGGCGAGACTTGATTCAGGTGATGCACGCGGCTCGTGCGGTCCACGATCGTAGAAGTCCTTCTTTCAGTGTCATCACAATGTTCAAGACCTACATCATGGATCCTGTCATCTTGACGGAAAGCACGTACTCTAGATGCACCCCACCTCGACCGGCTTCTCTCCCTCCACCTGACCCAGCGACACGAGCTGCACCGGTGCCGACTGTGTAGATGTATCATAGTGGATGATCGGCGTGTACCCCTCCGAGAATACGATTGGATCGAGAGCTCGGAGATCATGCCGTCCGGCGGCGCGGCCAGCATGATTTGGAAGGCGGCCTCTTCGCCTAGTCCGAGTTCAGGTTTCCAAAAGACCACCGAGGTGTCCATAGTCTATACCATCCACATGGATGGCTATCCCAGTACGTGCGTACGAATTGGCTCAGACTCTTTGGTTGACGACCAAGGCGTCGTCTGTAGAAAATGGAACAGAGGTCTAACCTTCGAGGTTGGGTGGTGTTCCCGCTCACAAGTGAATCACATCACACTTTGAGAAGTGTCGATAGATCACCTTGTGCCGTCCCGGCTCGTCAATGTTGCCTACACCCCGCAACTCAAATATCAGCATCCGACAACAAACCCGCCCATTCACGCACCATATCCAATCATCTCTACCAACAACCTCACCGTCAGCTCCACGTCACCCAACTTTTCAAGTTGTCCACAAGAACGGTGGGTGGAGCATTGCATTCCACGTTTCTCGCCGATACATTTTGGCGATCCGTTCAGAGAACCTACGAACCATTCGTTTTACCCATGAAGTTCCACGAAGGAATTCCAAGCGTGCACACCAAATTGCCAACACGAATAATACGTCTGCGCGATGTGACACAAAATCCACAACGCCAATCCCTTTGACTTGTCGTTGAACTATGCTTTTTGAAGAGCTCGTACCATTTCATCTACAAGTACCACCGAGCACAGAAGCAGCGTCAACATAACGGAGACGCGGTCGAATAAACGACGGACACCACCAACATGATCGTCGAGTAACCCTTTTTTTTCGTCGGCATGTCTAGGCGCCGCATTTGTCCCCTACGACGCACTTAGGACCCCTCGTCTGGCTTTGGTACAGCGTGCTGCCATGTAATAACCTGGATGTTGCAGCGCACGGCTGAGGAGATCCGAGCGTACGGATGGCGTCCATCGGACCAACCGCCACGCGACCGGCGTACATCGGAAGTGTGAGTGTGGAACGGGAGCCCTGCTCAAGAAGTTCTTCGAGAACGCCGTATCTGCGAGTCTCAGCGAAACGGCACAGTGGAGGTTGTGGTGTGACAGGGAGAGCTTCATGATCTGAGAACGCATATAAGCGTCATCCGACGTGTATTCCCGAGTGCGGGTCTCACCTTGAAAATGATGGTGCTTGCAAGCACCTTGGCTGCCCCTCTCCGCTTGGTCCGAGGGGGGTAAGATGGCAGTGAAGCGAAACATGATCAACAGCATCGTATATGCGTCCCGGGATGCCTAGATAATGGTTTAAGTGTGAGGAGTGCCTCACATACTTGAACGCCACTTCATTTTCATCTCTGAACACTGCAAAGCATGCCATCTCATATTCATATCGGACCGTACACCCTTCGGGGCGCGGGCTGGAAGCGCCGACGGGAATCAAGAGCGGTGGATTATAGGACGACGCTTGTGAATGTCGGTTGCGCTTGCGTCGGACCCACTTAGGTGGGGTGTGCAGTAGTCCACAGCAGGCTTGTACAATACGTCTTGCAAGCTGAGCCAGTCAGCGAAGGGGGCAAAAAGAGACACAGCACCAAACCCACCTCCGAGCGTGGTACCAAGCATCCGTCTGCTGGCTAACAGCACGACGGTGAGTTTGATGTTTTGCTCGCTTGTGGTCTTTTTTTTTTTTCGTTGTGCGATCTCGCGCTAGTTCTGTATCCCTCTTTTGTTGCTCCGAATCAAGTGGATCGAGCGGGGACCACGGTATCGCATTTGGTACGTACAAGACGTAAGGTTGCGTAATATCTGCGCCCAGTGCCCCAAGAACTTGAATTCGCTGCCGCGGCTATCGTTCGGAACCACCGAGCACATCGCCCCACAGTGACCGGTGCTAGTGTGGTTACCGTGATGATTCACGATTTCCGCGTATCCCCCAGCATGTTAAATAGACGCATTGCACCATGTCCGTGCCATCGGACAAGATGGCGACTCCTCCCATGGGCAAAATATCCATGATCGGGATATGGGTTGAGACTGTGTTGTACGGTACGTCTGCTGTTATCTTTGTTGTAATCTCCTGTTGATGAGGCGCGCAAATTGGCAGGTGTCAAGTAAGCCCGGGTGGCTGCAACGAACTCTTCAAATGGTATTAATGAACTTGTAGCTGCGTCTTGTACGCACTGTGTATGCTCGTTCTCCTGCGTGGAGGCAAGGTCCCCACTCTGCGATGGTAGGTCCAAGGCCATCCCACATGAGTAGCACATCATTGATCATGTGCGATTGGTAGGGTGCTCGTCGTGATGTCCACGATACAAATCCTTCTCGCCACTGTTTATGTCGGGGCATCTCTACAACAATTGCTCGACGCGTTCGTCTATGCGCCGTCTGATGTACCCGACTACTCCATGACATATTGGCTCGACTATAGTACCACATTGAGATCGCTTAAGGACGATCTCTACAACACTCTGGTACGCAACAAATGTGTGCTCGTTTACCAAAGTTATGCTGAAAGGAACAGTGAAGGTGTTCACCCAAGACTTTATTCTAGTAAGTTCAGTGTAACTACAATAAAGTGGTAACATGCTGAGACGCTCACTTGTTATCATTGAGATTTGGCGACTTTACGTGGTTTTCATGTACGACTGGAGGGTTATTGTATTTCCTGTAAGTAAACGATCATAAAACTCATCTGTGTTAAAACTCTTTACTGAGACTGCCACGTAGATGATATTAGAGGCCGCTTTCATCGGTACATGATCTCCCCGTTGTGCTTGATAGGTCGCCAACATCCCCTTAGGTGTTGCTTATTCAGCTACGACCTTACTCGCGCACCCGAACCTCGGCCTGTATGGTTCAGTAGTTCCCGGCCTCGTTATATCAGCATGGGTACTCGATATCACCCTCAATGTGTCCGTCACGACGGCGATTGCGGGGCGCCTCTGGTGGATGGGTCGGACAATAGCTTCTTTGACGTCCAGACGGACCAATCGATATGCGTTCTCAATATATGTCATCGTCGAATCTGGCGCCATCTTTGCAGGTGCCAATATCATTTCGCTTGTGCTCTATGCATCAAATAACCCTAGCTTCTCGACCGGAATCGACGTTAGTTCTCAGCTGGCTGTCCGTGTTTACTGTTGCTCCTTCTCCTTTGTGCACTGAGTTGTTTCGTTTTGGTAGACATTGACGCCACTCTTGATCGTTGTGCAAGTTGGACTAACTGGTCAACATCCTTTCAATTATTTGAGAACGGTACCCACAGCACAGGACGAAATGTCATTCCGAGCGGACATCCCTCAAGGCTCACAGCAGGACCTATCACGTCATACTACACTGTCTCGTTTGCCGAGCTCTGCGGACAGTGCTCATGTTTGATGTCTTACCGAATGCTCGTATGGGCGGAGCAGATTTTTCAAGCATCTACATTCTGCTCCGAATTTTTCGCAGTCCATACTGTAGCGTAATTCTTGATCTATGCCTTCTCTGCTTTTTGTTGCGCGGGTCACTACAAAGCCACCAGCAAATGTGCCTTTCTATGTGACACCCGTCCACGCGCACCAACCCCAAAAGTATAATAAAAAACCAGTTGTATTTGGGCCACGAAACGATCTAGCGAATACGTAGCGGAATGCCAACACAGGAGGCAGCGAGTCAAACGCACAAGAGAACACAGCACGGACTTTTGGAAATAAAAACCGAGGCCGACACTCAATCGTCTACGGTTCCGTGGTCATGTATGCCACCATAGTGCCTCCTGTCGTCATAACGGCCACCGCGCTCACACCGTATCCTCAGTCGTAATCGCGGTAGCCACGATCATGTCTCGTCCAGGGTTCTTGCTTCGGCTGGAGCGGTGGGGAAGCTCGCCACCGCAATCACGACCCGGGGACCGATCGCCAGTGTTCCAGCTGGGTTCGTCGCGGACCACCGTTCATGTTCGCATCTACTGGGATGCTGGACCACAACTTCGTTTCAAGCGGAAGATCTCGCCGTGTAGTGAGAAAATTGACGATCCCCGACGTCATCCACTGGCACAGATGTCTTCTGTCCTCGGCTCCTGTTGACAGGACTGTGACGCTGATATCGCACTCGACGCCCACACAGCGGAACCCGTCACCGTATGAGTCTGGGCAGATCCCATCAATTGGTGTGCGACACAGAAGGAATGACACCCACAACGAGCAGGCTGTTCATCCCCGACATATCCACAAAGGTCGCATACCGAGCTCAGCATAATCATGTGACTGGGAGGAGCTCCAAGCGGTGGGAGCGCGTCTCCTTGAGCTGAGCCAGTGCTCATATCAAGTACTGGCAAACGAAAGGCGGAACAATATTCACGAAAGAAGCAGCCTTTGTGAGGTCGACCGATTGTGACATCGCGAGCACGACTTCAACGACACTATTTGCTCGATCGTGCCAGATCGTCAGGGGCTTAGTTCATTTGGAGAACGAGGGTACTATGCACTTCAATGTAACACTGCGGTTCACCCATTGTCAATTTGCGTGTGTGTCGACTATCGCCTTCATCCCGATCATACATAGATCCGAACAAATGACAAATCTTGTTCCTGACTTCAGCGACCAGTTTATCACCATAAATTATGTACTCTGGCTTAGGCACCAACATCAATGGCTTGTGCAGAAGTATCCCATTCTTCCAAGAACACAGGCACGGCAATGAACGAGATCGATCGTATTCTGTGGGTTCGGTATGATGGAGGCTTTGATCGGATCATGATAGGAAGTGGGGGGACACACCCACGCTCTTGAGTGATGCAACGGGGTAAAAGAGGTGCAAAAGCGTGCCCACCGTGTGGAATGCAGAAAGAGAAGCAGCACAATTGTCAAGTGCTTGGGGAAATTGACGTGATCTTGTATGGATGCTGGTCTGGAATGAGATCAGATGGACGTTGTGAACCAAAGAAACACCTACGCGTAATGCACCAGTGAACAGTGGCGAGGTTCGTGATCGGGATGGGTTTTGGGAATCAGGTACCGCCCAGATGAATGGAGGTAGTAGAAGAGGTCGTTTTGAGCGACGGCAACCGGACCTTTGCATCATATCCTCCACAGCAGCTGGTGAATTGCGAGGCGCCATCGGGAAGGGCTTAAAAACAAGGTCAGAGGATCCTCCGATTATCCATGGGTCGAAGTGGGTGACGGACAATGAGACCGGCATAAATCACACCCATCGCCATTGCCTGGTAGAGAATGATGTCGCAGTTGGCGATGATAGCGATAATGTCGTTGTCAGGGCCCTTCCGTCTGGGGCGGACGGCATGAGCGACGCGCTGACATGCGCGATAGAATTCTAGATGGGAGATATGGAGGTATAGAAAGCGGGTTATGCTTTGCATTGAACTCGACCATTTCTGGAAACAACAGAGATCGGCGTCGAGGGGAGGTGTCCCACTCGGGTGCCATGTTCTAATTCAAAAACGTTGGCAGCTCACAAAGCGGCAAGCCAAAGACCATCATGTCGGCCCCTAAAAGGATAGATATGATTCTTTGTCCCCCGCAGCCGAAAGCTGCTGACAGTGCAAAGATGACCGAGGTTTGTGGTGTGAGGGTTTACGCCAGAGGCCAAAGTAAGACTGGGTGAGTGAGCAGTGCTTAAAATAATGCAATGCCAGACGTAAGATGGCGTAATATCTGCCACCCCCACTGACAGTGTGGCGTGCCCCAAGAAACCGCTGCAATGCACCACCTGGTCTGGTGGCCAGCCCGTCTATGATCAAGGGATAAATCATCGACGGGTTTATCCCCATTACCACCGAACACATCGCCTCACAGCCCGGTGCTAGTGTGGTTACCGTGATTCAGGAGTTCTGCTTATTCCCCCAGCTTGTTCAAGTTAAATAGACGCATTGCACCATGTCCGTTACTAGTAGGACAAGATGGCGACTCCTCCCATGGGCAAAATAGCCATGATCGGGATATGGGTTGAGACTGTGTTGTACGGTATGTCTGCTGTTATCTTGGTTGTATATGTCCTGCTGACGAGGCGTGCAAATTGGCAGGTATCAAGTAAGTCCGGATGGCTGCAACGAACTCTTCAAATGGTATTAACGAACTTGTAGCTGCGTCTTGTACGCACTGTGTATGCTCGTTCTCCTGCGTGGAGGCAAGGTCCCCACTCTGCGATGGTAGGTCCAAGGTCATCCTACACGAGTAGCACATTACTGATCATGTGTGATTTATAGGGCGCTCGTCGCGATGTCCACGATACAAATCCTTCTCGCCACCGTTTATGTCGGGGCATCTCTACAACAATTGCTCGACGCGTTCGTCTATGCGCCGCCTGATGTACCCGACTACTCCACGACATATTGGCTCGACTATAGTACCACATTGAGATTGCTCAAGGACAATGTCTACGACACTCTGGTATGCAACACTTGTGTGCTCGTTTACCAAAGTCATACTGAACGGAACAATGAAGGTGTTCGCCCAAGACTTTATTCTAGTAAGCTCAATGTAGCTACGATAATGTGATAACGTGGGTGCTGAGACGCTCGCTTCTTATTATTGAGATTTGGCGACTTTATGTGGTTTTCATGAACGACTGGAGGATTATTGTATTTCCTGTAAGTAAACGATCATCACGCTCATCTGTGTTAAAACTCTTTGCTGAGACTTGCCACACAGATAATATTAGAAGCCGCTTCCATGGGTACACGATCTCTCCGATGTGCTTGACAGGTCGCCAACCATCCTCTTAGGTGTCACTTATTCAGCCGCGGCCTTTATTTCGCGCCCGAACGTCGGCCTGTATGGTTCAATAGTTCCCGGCCTCGTTGTATCAGCCTGGGTGCTCGACATCACCCTCAATGTGTCCGTCACGATGGCGATCGCGGGGCGTCTCTGGTGGATGGGTCGGGCCGTGGCTTCTTTGACGTCCAGCCGGACCAATCGATATGCGTTCTCAATATATGTTGTTCTCGAATCTGGCGCCATCTTTGCAGGTGCCAATCTCGCTTCGCTTGTTCTCTATGCATCAAATAGCCCTGGCTTCTCGGCTGGATTCGACATTGCTTCTCAACTGGCTGTAAGTGTTTACCGTAGTTCCTTCTCCTTTGTGCACTGACTTGTTTCATTTTGGCAGACATTGACGCCGCTCTTGATCGTTGTGCGAGTTGGACTAACTGGTCAAGATCGCTTTTCAGGAGGTAATTATTCGAGAACGGTGCCCACAACACAGGATGAAATCGCATTCCGAGTGGAGATCGCTCAGGGCTCACAGCAGGACCCATCACTTCATACTACACTGTCTCGTTTGCCGAGCTCTGTGGACGGTGTTCATGTTTGGTGATGTCTTACCAAATACTCTTATGGACGGAGGAGATTTCTCAAGGCATCTACATTCTGCTCCGAATTTGTTGCAGTCCATTCTGTAGCGTAGTTCTTGATCTATGGCTTCGCTCCTTTTGTTGCGCGGGTCACTACCAGGCTACTGGCAGCAAACGTGCCTTTCTACGGGAGCTTGGCTGCTTGGCATGATGGCTGATCCCCCCTTTCGCCTCGACACGCTCCCCCCCCTCTTCTCTACTCCACAAAGTAGGCGTTGACGGTGGTCGCGTCTGTACGTACCGGAAATGATTTGCAACGGAGAGTGAACTGGCAGCCTGATTTGATACCTAAATGTTGATGCCGATCGTATACATCAATCATTTTTGCTCGTGAAAGTTTTAAGATTGAAATTTTCCCGGCCGGTTGCCTGAGCTTGAGCATTGCAAGGTAGAAAATAAATGCAGCATTCGTGTCCCATTCTCGTTCTAAACCGAGCTTCTTGGACCTTGTCCCTCGTTGATAAGTCGATTCTGCATCCATGTAACAGGAATTTACTCGTTTGTGCATATGTGCATATGGATGCAATCTTCGACTCACCGGATATTGATCTTCTGGCGTATTCCTGGACCTGAATGGGTCCAGGTCTCACTTCGAAAATTGTGATGGCTTCATGGATTATCGGTCCGAACTCCTTTTGTTGATTAATTTCCACGCCACTTTTCCGTAGCTTGCCGTGCATGCGCATCTCCTGTTCACAAAATCATTAGGTGTTTCGCTTCTCTGTCAG
The DNA here is from genome assembly GCA_038090935.1 of Hortiboletus campestris. Taxonomy (NCBI): domain Eukaryota; kingdom Fungi; phylum Basidiomycota; class Agaricomycetes; order Boletales; family Boletaceae; genus Hortiboletus; species Hortiboletus campestris. The sequence goes on from JBBPNN010001153.1 coordinate 8,847, forward strand.
TACTTCATTTTTCCGGATAACCGTGCTCTTAATGCTGTGAATAAGACACTCCGCAGAGGTCTTTGCATGCAGACATCGAAAAACAACACAGATCTGGTGCGAGCTTCAGTTTTTCATGGCTTATTTTTTTCTATTTTGAACCTGAATCGTGACAGTGAATCTACCGACCGGCGTACGGCGCGTTAGTCCCCATAACGATTACGCCACACTGAGTCGGGACTTTGAATTTCTCGGACTAATGGTTAATGATCTGGAGTCTCGCTCTGTTTACCCTATCGGTCCCTTTCTTCCAGTTCTCACCGACAACATTGGAGAAATGGTGGAGCAATATCAAAATTTCACTCGCGATCACCTTTGCGATTTCGCCCGCTCTCATAGGCTTACGTTTACGACTCTCATCCTCCGAGCTGGTTTAATTGACCTATTGCGCCTTCATCAGGATTGTTCTTGTTCAGCCTCTTACCTACTTTTCCGGCAGACGGCCTGTCCACGACATAACGCTCGCCTCGTTCCTCTTCCTCCGCCACGCTCTGTTGACGATGTTGTTGTCGAGACGCATCCGAGTCGTCAACGAGAGGAGACACGGAATCGGACATGCGTACGCCAATGACGGTCAATCTGAAGAAGACGCATCATCTCGTCGTTCATCACACGCTTGTCAGCAACGCGATTATCGCACTCGTACCTTAAACTCGCAGGTTGATGCGGGAAATGGTGGTGATTTCCCTGATCAAAATGCTCGAGGAAATGAAGCATATAATACGTGAATGGCAAGAACGAATGGCCCCCTCTCGTTTCACCGAAACGGCGTGTGCTGTTTGCGCTTGGAGTTTCCCTGTATCCGAATTAGAAAGCGTCCCTCCTACTCCCTCAATGCTGCACATCCTGTGAAACGACTGTCTTCTTCTCATGTCCTTCCGAACTCGTACGATCTGGATGTTTATCATCGCGCCATTTTATGTCCTTATGGCATGTAAGTTGTTGAAGCGCTCTGCATGCTAAGCCCCCTCGCCAACCAAAGTTCGCTCTCGCGAACTTCCTTTATTATGGGATGACACTCATAGTTATCCTTTCATTTTCTTGAAGTGGCATATGGAAACCTCTCGCGATCTTTTAAAATCCGAGCATCTGAGGTGGTGCAGGTCCAGGGATGCCCGGAGGGCCGTGGAATCGTATCGCGCAGTCGTATTATTCGTGCCGGCGATCCGGTGCACACGCTTGGAAATTCTTGTTGTGGAGCTGCATTGGTAAAACGGACGGGTCATACCGTGACATAGGTTCCTTGAACGGATCGCCAAGATGTGTCGGCGAGAAAAGCGGAACGGGATTAGTAGTATTTCATTGGTGGGCCTGGGCTGGCCTGCTGGGATTGGGCCCGGCCCAAGCCTGACCTCGTCTCAGGTGGGAGCCTGAGATAGGAAGGCCCATAATTCGGGTCATGCTTTGCATTAAACTCGACCATTTCTGAAAGAAAAAAAGAGATCCATCGAGGGGGGGATAGGTTACACCACTCGGGTGCCATGTTCTATTTCGAAAACGTTGGTAGCTCACAAAGAGTGCAAGCTGAAGACCATCGTGTCGGCCCCTAAAGGGAAGAGCAGCAAGGATGAATAATTCGTGTGCGTGGGAATAGTGCTTATAAACGGCTACGAGCAAGACGGAAGATGGCGTAATTTCTGCCCCCTCCGCAAGAAACCGCTGCTAGAACCACCGAGCACATCGCCTCACAGCCCAATGCTAGTGTGGTTACCGTGATGATTCACGATTTCCGCGTATCCCCCAGCATGTTAAATAGACGCATTGTACCATGTCTGTGCCATTGGTTTGAACAAGATGGCGACTCCCATGGGCAAAATATCCATGATCGGGATATGGGTTGAGACTGTGTTGTACGGTATGTCTGCTGTTATCATTGTTATATATCTCCTGCTGATGAGGCACGCAAATTGGCAGGCGTCAAGTAAGTTCGGATGGCTGCAACGAACCCTTCGAATGGTATTAATGAACTCGTAGCTGCGTCTTGTACGCACTGTGTATGCTTATTCTCCTGCGTGGAGGCAAGGTCCCCACTCTGCGATGGTAGGTAAAAAGTCATTTCACACGAGCCCATCATTGATCATGTGCGATTTGTAGGGTGCTCGTCGTGATGTCCACGATCCTCATCCTTCTCGCCACTGTTTATGTCGGGGCATCTCTACAACAATTGCTCGACGCGTTCGTCTATGCGCCGGTTGATGTACCCGACTACTCCACGACATATTGGCTCGAGTATACTACCACATTGAACTCGCTCAAGAACAATATCTACGGCACTCTGGTATGCAACACTTGTGTGCTCGTTTACCAAAGTTATGCTGAACGGAACGATGAAGGTGTTCGCTCAAGACTTTATTCTAGTAAGTTCAATGTAACTACGATAATGTGATAACGCGCTGAGACGCTCACTTGTTATCATTGAGATTTGGCGACTCTACGTGGTTTTCATGTACGACTGGAGGGTTATTGTATTTCCTGTAGGTAATCGATCATCGGGTTCATTTGTGTTAAAACTTTTTGCTGAGACTGCCACGCAGATAATATTAGAGGCCGCTTTCATGGGTACACGATCTCCCCGATGTGCTTGACAAGTCGCCAGCCATCCTCTTAGGTGTCACTTATTCAGCCGCGGCCTTTATTTCGCGCCCGAACGTCGGCCTGTATGGTTCAATAGTTCCCGGCCTCGTTGTATCAGCCTGGGTGCTCGACATCACCCTCAATGTGTCCGTCACGATGGCGATCGCGGGGCGTCTCTGGTTGATGGGTCGGGCCGTGGCTTCTTTGA